>JANHFX010004655.1:86088-98810 GCA_027560015.1 Chloroceryle amazona
CTGAATACTCTGTATGGGAATCATAATAATAAATATGGAATATTTATATAAAATAATAATGCCTTTAGTTATAGACATAAAGTAATATATTGAAATATATTAAAAAGGTACAGTGTTCTAACATTATAAAATTTATTTTTTACATCCTAGATTGTTTAACAGACTTGTAAAAAACCAATTTGTTAGATGTGTGATTAAAGATTTGTGCTAAAAAACCTATACAAACAGTATAGGTCAGTGTACTGGTTTCCAAATGTATAATACGGTTAGGTTTATTCTGGCTTTTGGTGAGGTCCAGACTAACCATCACTTCTTGGTACAATAATTGCATTTTCAGTGAGGAGAAGGGCCTATTTCAGGAAAGACTCCTTTGCCTGCTTCAAACCTGACTCTCAGTTGCAGTGTTTCAGAGTGAGGTGGGTGCAGAGTCTGGGTGCTGTCTCCACAGGCTGGCTCTTAAACTGGTATCTCAGGCAGAGATGGAACCAGTGTTGCAGACCTTACTTGAGGATGTGCAGAAGGGAGCTCTGGCAGGGGGGTTGGACTTGAAGATCTCTGAGGTCCCTTCCACCCCCTGACATCCTGTGATCCCTGCAAATTCTGTGGAAGAGGATTTGGTTTTGAGGCTTTTCCAAGGTGTCTGTTCATCTGGTCATGCTGTGGGTACATGTTGAATGTGTGTGTATCAATAGTTGAGGGGGTTTTATTTGTTTTTGGGGGGGTTGGGGATGTTTGAGTTGGTTTTTTTGTTTGTTTCTTGGGGTCTGTGTGTTTTGGGTTGTTTTGTTTGCATGTAGTCTTTTGTTACAGGTTTGGGTTTGGTTTTTTTTTTTTTTTAGTTTAGTGGGGCAGTTTTTTGTTCGTTTGTTGGTTGGTTTGGTTTGATTTCTTTCTTTTGCTCTAGCAGTGTATTAGGTGCTGTCTTCAGACTTCATTTTCTTTCTCTTTCTGTGCATACTGTAGTGTAATGAAGTAGATAGTGAGTTCCTGTTCCTTCCAGTTGCCCAGCTGACTTAAAGCTTGTCCTTTTCTCATATGAGAACTTGTGATAGCTGCGGCTTTACCGTGTGCAAGAAAAACAGCTGCCTAAATACACATAAATGGTCTTGCAGAAACTTGAATTGGAACAAGCTGTTAGTAATGTATGATTTGTATATTAGTAGTATTCATTAGCTATGATATAATCCACATAAGCTGTTTGAATTTGGATAAGAATAGTACATAATGCTTGAAATGTCACCCTTGCAGAAAATGAATTACCAAAACATTGGAACAGATGCTTTACACCCCTATATGTGAGTGCACAGAATTTCCATGAGCAAATACTGTCCGCTCTGAGTCACAAGCAATTCAGATTCATAGGAGTACATGACATCAGAAGATACACTACATAGGTAGGAATATGGATTTTACTGCCTAGAAGCTTCCCCGTGCCTTTTTTCCTTGAAACATAAGCAAATTTAGCAGATAAGCTAAAATCGACTATTAAATATATGTTCTGCTCAGACATAGTATATCTTTGATCTATTTATTTTAGTTTAAATTAATGAGAATTAGATCTGTCCAGGTCTTAGCTGGAAGGCTTCTTAAGGCATCCCAGTGCTAAGAGAAGAGCAGTTCATCTTGTAGTGGCTTGGTGCTACAGTAATGTTAGGGAGCAATTTTTACCATCCATTTTGCTTTCAGAATGTAGCTTTTAAAACACGCTGGTCTTACTGTGGAGTGTCTTAATTAACTGCTCTTTGTTTCATGTGTTTAGGATGTTTGTTTTACACAAATAGAAAATTTTCACCTTATTAAACAGCACAGTGCAATTCAGTCAGATCAAATGTAGAGAAGTCAGTATTGCTTATTGTTTTATCCTAAATTGCTCCAGTAATTAGCAGAATGACATTTCTCCCATTAAGGAGTTGCTTCAAATCTCCAGTGAAAGGCAGTGATGTGTCACAATTGTGTGCTATCAGCAAGCCAGCTTGTGAGACTCAGTTAAGCTGCTAGTGATGAAAGTTTTTTGGGTTGCAGCATTAGGTTTTTACTACTTGGAATGCTTGTTAGGATAAAGCTAAAGGAATTGGATTGGATCTAAAATTATACTGAGATCATGAATATTTTCTTACCTATAACTGTCTGTTTATTGAATGTTTCAGAAAATCAGGGATTTGGAACTCCAGCTTTGTTCTGGTACTAAATGAAAACCATCACATTTTTGATTGGTGTCTAGATGTTAGTAGGGTCTTCAGTGTGAGAATCTGCAGTATAGACCCTTGTCATCAGTCTCCGCAAACCAGTAAGCATTAAGCCAGTGTCAGAACCAGTGACCCTCCCTCCTGTGAAACAAAATTACATTGTCAGAGCATTGAGGTTAACCTTGTCCTACCACTTTCTATGCTGTGCTATACATGCTTTGTGGATTAACAAAAGTTACATGCTCTAGGGCTGCTGTTTTCTCAAAACAGTAACGTGAAAGATCAACCCCTTTCCTACCTTATACTTGAAAGGAATAAGAAATAATGTTGCAGAAAATTTTCCCCACACACATTACAAAATGAAGCTTAGAAGTAGAGAAGGGGGGAAATGAATAAGAATCTTCGATTCCTGATGGGTGTTAAAAGAAATAAATATTCCTATATTGTGTAATTGACGATAACTTTATGAAGTAATTAGAAGTGTAGCTGACAGCATGCTTTTGAGGAGTCAAGTACTCCACAGACAGAAACCAATGTTTTGTTTTCTTTTAAGCATCAAGAATTGCCAATTTTTTTTTCCTGTAATTTGATCTTGTAATTTGTAACTTGTGCTTGAGTAAATTTCTTTAAATTTTCAGGTGCTTTTCCCACATGAGTGAAAAAAGAGTGTCCAGTTAGAAGAAGTGACTGATGTGGAGGACAGCGTGACCACCATGAAAGGAAGTTTCCTCCTTACACTGCTGTTGGCAGGAATTGGGGTATTAGGAACACTGGAGCCAATAACGACGGAAGATACCCGCTGTCACAGAGCTGAGCACCCAGTTATTGCATACAAAGGTAAGGGGTAATGCAAAAGAAAAGTTTTCAGAAGTAGGCTAAACATTGTGTAATTTCTTCGTGGAAAGCTCTGTTTTTAATGTAGAATTGTATGGGGGTGGGGAGGAGGGGGAAGTCCATTCAGTGCTGTTTAATGGTAACTTGGACTGCATTCCATACAAGGTAAATGCAACTATGCTTGCAAAGTTTGATCACAATTTGGTACTGAATGTGTCATTTAAAGGTAAGTGACTAAGTGACTAATTTTCCCTCTGTGATTGAACCCAACCTGTACTGTTGCATGGGATTGTTCCTTTCCAGGTGCAGGGCTCTGCATATGTACACTTAATTTCATGAGACTACTCTTGGCCCGTTTCTTCAGCCCATCTAGGTTCCTCTGGATGGAAGCCCTGCCCTTTAGCTTAGAAACTGTTCCTCGGAATTTGGAATTAACTGCAAACTTTACAAACTGCTCTCTGTTACCTCTGCTTGGTCGTTGATTAATGTGTTGAACAGGACAGATCTCAGGATCAACCCTTGTGATACTCCACCTGTTACTGACCTCATGGTGGACTAAGGTCAATTAAACATGTACTCTCTGGGCTTGATCATCCAACCGACTTTTTACCCTTCAGAAACAGATGGTAACTTCCTAACTTGAAGTAAGACAGTGTTGAAAGCCTTGATATAAATGACATCATGTGCTTTCCACTCCTCATTAAAACTTGTCATTTTATTATAGAAGGCAATCAGGAATAATTTACACTTGGCAAATCCATGCTGACTGTTCTCAGTCACCTTCTCTGTGTGTCCAGGAAAGTGCATTCCAAGAGGACTAAGTCCTTAACTTTCCCAGGAACTTAAGTGGGCTTGACTCACCTATAGTTCCCACATTTGCTTTCCTGCCCTTACTGAGGACCTTCTTCATCTCCATGACTTCTCAGAGATGAAGAGAGGACAGTTGTTTTGGTGTCTGTGGATGCTCCTTGTCTGATCCTGTGGATTTATGTAGGGTGAGGCCTTGAAAGTCATTCCTGACTTAGACCACATCTACTACTGGTAGTTCTTGAACCCCTTTGCTAAACACCAGATGCCTTTGAGACTTGTTTGGTGAAGACTGAAACAATGGCAGTCGTGAGTCATTCAGTGTGATCTGTGTAGTCTGGCACTAGATCACCTGCTCAATTCAGCAACAGACATCTATCTTCCCTGTTCTACCTTTCATTGTTACTGTAGCACTAGTAGCTGCTATTGTTGCCCTTGACATTCCATGCAAGTCAACTCCTGCTGAACTTTGTTTAACCTGACACAGCCTTTGCATACCATGTGATGTTTGTCAATTCCTCCTTGATCACCTTGTCCCTCCTTACACTTCATCGTACAGCCTTTCCGCATTGGAGCTCCACCATGAGTTTCTTGCTTTGCCAAGCCTGTCTCTTCATACTTATGGTTGTTGTCTTGAATTTTGGGATGGACCACTAAGGAACAATTGTAACAAAGCAAAGAATGCTTAGAGGATGTTGTCTGTAAAACACTGAGGTATTTAATAACTTATCCATTTGTAGTTGCTGGTGGGTTTTTTTTTGTCTTGTGGGTTTGTGTGTTTTTTTTTTTTAATTTGAGTTGAGATTTTTTCAATTAGTGTAGCAATTTAGAATGAGTTCCAAATAGTTTGTAGCTATATGGATGTAGGGATTAAGATGTATTATATTACATATTGCATTCCTCCTGTTTTTCTAAGAAAGCACGTGTGTATTTTTTTTTTCTTCCAATGAATTAGGATTTATTGAATTTTAGTTGAGAAAAGATTTCTTTCCATTCTTTTCATAAAGTTTGATAAAAAAACTTTTCTTTTTTTTTCAACAGAAAGTATTTTTGTTCTGGCACTTTCATGATTTTATAAGAGTAATGGTACCGACTGTCCCTTTCCTCAGTACATTGGAGAATGAACCGAAGTGGTTACATTCTGTACCTGGGAACAACAAACCATCAGTGTATTATGAATATTTTTTTGTTTTATTTCTCCTTTACTGATGGACAGAACAGCATGACTTATTCTGATGAAATATATGATTTTCTTAGCATTCATGTTGTGTGTATAATTTAGTTTAAAAATATGATTTTTATCATAACATGTACAAAAAATGTTGTAAATTTAACTAGCACAGTTACAATTCTGGTACTTAACTGCTTAATTTCACAAACTAAGGGGTCATTGCATGTTTGTTTTTTTCTATATCCCACTGTAGAACCAAATAATTGAGACTTGTTACCAGAGACGTGTTAAAAGTTTATTAAAAATGTGTTGATTTATGAATCTGATTCAGCCAACATTTAAGAGAGTAGCTTGAATTTAGCTTGATCCTGCCTTTTAAACTGTTGCTGTTCTCTTTCATATTTAATTTCTAGTGATGTCCTTCCAGTTCTAAGTTACTATGTTAAGGCTTTTTGGGGACAGAGACATCCTCTGTTGTCTTGTTTCAGTTGCATCTTCTGATGTAGACAGAGATAGCATCACGGAATTTACTGAACAAAACCAATTCCTTCTTGCTGTAAATATATGTGGGAAATTATTATATAGAAGCATTTATTGTTAGATTGTTGAGATTTAGTAGGATTTTTAATGCCAGACTCCTTACTGACATTTGTGGTAAAAATATCATGAATCAGTACATATCCATGACATACCTTAGCTTTTATGAACCAACATACCTTGAAAAAATTTTCTTTCACTTAAAATATTCTGACAAGCTGTAGTTCATACCACAATAATCCATTGGGAATCATCGGTAAATCTTAGAAAGTACATGTAGAAACATATTTGCAATGCAGTATGCAACAGTGAAGTAACATAACTGGTGTGAGCACACAGCAGCTGACTTGTAGTTGTGGGACTGCTAGTTAAGGGAGAACAGAAGATGTGAAACTGAAGGAAAAGGTGACTGAGAGGTTTGTGTTTGAGCCTATATGTTAGGAATGGACTACTTTGGGTATCAAAATATAAAAAAAGAGATGTGTATGAGAAGAGATACTTATGATTGAATTGTGCACTAGTAGTTGGCAGGATTCAACTAACCTCTTCCCAATTTCTCCATTTCTCCTGAGGCACTTGCTGATTTCATGAATGCCTGCAGGAAAATGCCTTCTGTATATATTGATGTTATTAGTGCTGCTAGACTAACACATGGTACTTAAATCAATTTTATTTTGAATAGTGCATTAATAGTTTATTCTGTAAAGTCATCTTGCCATAATACTAGATCCAACAGAGCTAAACTCTGTGTGGGATGCTGAACATCAACCAAGGCTGAGTGGTATTGAGTGGTTGGTACTTTAAAGCTTGTAAACTTAGTAATAACTTCAGAGATATCAATTCTTGTTTTATTTATGACTGACTAAAGTATTTTTTTTTTTGTAGTTTCTGGTATGCCAAAATAGCGGTGTCCTTATTTGATTTGTCTTCCTTTGAGAGGCATGGCAGATGGAGTATAAACTATTAAATAAAACTAATGGAGTGAAAGTCTGGTGTAACGTATGGATGAACAGCTGCAAAAAAAAAAAAAAAATAGAAAGAAAGAAAAAGTAGTCCCTGGGAATTGTCATGGTGAAATATGGAAAAGGAGTGTATCTCCTGAAAGAGCTTACTTTCTTTCCCACTGCCCATCAAAACTGCTCACTTAGATGATGATCCTGTCAAGCTACCTTTGTGGAGAGGCATATACTATTTCTATCACTGATTTTCTCACCTAATAGTTTTAGCTGAAGGATCGTGACATATCTCCTGATATCCAGTGCCAAGAATTTCACCAATTGGTTGAGAACCTTTACTCAAGTACTTTGCTGATGGAAGAGGAAAGAAGTTACAGAAGCAGGGGAGATAAATGCATTTGCAAAGGATTTTTGACATGATCTAAAAAATCTCTTTCATTTTATGTCTCTTATGCACAGTAGTAATAATCACATTGTAATTTGTTTATCTGCATTATTAATGTTAGAAAAGCATAATGCACCTTTTCTCTCTCCCAGAAGCTATAATAAATAAACTCTACTGTACATCTGAAAATGTGTCAGCTCTAAAATCTTTTGTCATACATTTAGTGGTCATGGTAATGTCTAGTAGATGGTTGGACCTGATGATCTTGAAGGTCTCTTCCAACCTTAATGATTCCATGATTCTATGATTTTAAGTCTTCCTTGGAATAGAAAAAGTCACTCTGTGTCTTCCTTGGAAGCTGGAAATTTCCCATTCTCGTTATTTAAAGTTGGTAAGAACTATCACAGAGATCACATTTATATAAAAGCAGACCTTTAAATATATGGATGAATTGGCAAGATCAGCCTCATAGCATACTGTTCAGTGTTTTATGTGGTGGGACTAACTGGAATTATGCACAGTCCCTCTTTTAAGTTCCTTTCTCACTAAGGAGGAGTCTGTCTTCAGATGTGCAAAGATGTGCTATCTGTTTAAAATCAGGCTTAAAAATAAGAAGTTAAAAAAAATAAATAAACCTGACTGCATATGTTACCTGCATGAACAGAGGATTCATAATCTATGCTATCATGAGTCCAGTAGACCTGTTAGAGTCAAAAGGTTATGAACCGTGTGCAGCTTATAGAATTTGGTGCAAGAAAACAAGGTGCAGGTGATAGAATGGACACACAGGCTTATAGAGTGAGGTTACTGGTCCTTGCATACTTTTCCACGTTTACAATGTGTAAATAAGTATATTTATGCTTGAAATAAGAAAGAAAAAGTGCTGAAATAAGATGTTCATTAAAGATAGAGCGTTATAACTTATATTTTTATTATTTTTTTTATCTGGATATACTTTCATGTGCATATAGATATCAAATGGTAGCTCTGTAAAGTCTGTTAGGGTTTACTGATGGTCAGCTTCTTCTTGGAAAACACTCTCTTAATATAGAGAAGGGATGTGTTTAACCTAAATAGTTAGAAAAGGCTGTAGAAAGCACATTTCCTCCGTGCAGGAGCAGTGAGGGATAAATCATAGGCAAGCTGTGTTTAGAAAAATAAGATGCCTATGAGAAACAATGACTGTTTATGAAAGTTGAACTATTCTTACACAAAAAATAAAGAAAGCCAGTTGAGTATTGTAACATTTGTCTAAATATTTCCACAGATATCAGAGCACTTAGCCACCCACTCTACAGAACCTCTGTGGTAACTTTCTGTAGAGCTGATATTTTATGAGATTTTTTTTTTTTCAAAGAGCGTACATGTAGTTATAGTGGCACTTTGTTTTCCCCTACATTTGCTGAACTTTAACTGTCAGACCTGTCAAAACTCACACAGGTGAAGACTCATGCTGCAGGCAGACCCCCTCTATGAGGTAGAACTGAAGGGACCATCCCAACTGATTAGTGGTGTGTGAGGAAGCTGGGAAAAAAAATGACCCCACACCAGTTTCAGGTGCAAAGTTATAAGTATTGACTGTCTTGCAGTTTACATGCGTAAAATAAAATTTGTTAGGCTTTTCTATTAGTAATACAGTGCAGTTGTGAACTTGACTTAACGGAGGTTGAGGGTAAAGCTGAGATCATCTAGGGCAAATCTGGTTCTTTTATTCTCATATAAAGTAATCAGAATTGTTGTGCTGTCTTGACAAAAAAAAAAATCAGTTGACATAATTTTAGAAGCTGTATTTAGTGATATTTTAAGTACATGTTGTGCTGTAAAGAAGTTATCTGTTGAATAAATATGCTTAAAAATAACATGTCTCAATCCATAAAAGAAATGAACATAAAGCCTTCATTTCTACTTGAGGTTAACCAGAAAAGAAAAATAGCATAGTTATTTTTTGATTCCTTGGTTTGGGAATCCTAAGAAATATATTTTCTTAACCTTATTGTCTAACCACCACAGAATTCCCTTACTTGATGTTTATGTAAGTAATATAGACTCAGTACATCACTCTGCTCATTTTATCATGTGGTTTGTATATGGACTGCATGCACTTAACATGTGCCAAGAGGAAATAACATGTGGGTTGAATGAAGAAGGATACATGGTGTATGAACTTGGTTTTGTTTGTACTCTCTTCTCTTTCCCCTAATCTTGTTGCAAGCTACTGTTTAAAGTAATAGTAGTCTACTAAACTGCTCAGTTTTTCTTGCTTTTTCCTTCTCTTTCCACTGGTTTTCAAAAATACACTTTAAAGACCTGCCAGCTGCAGCGGTGGGATTGAGGTGTGTTGCCTTCCATCCCCTATTCTCTTTTGGGTTTTTCTTTAAACAAAGATGATTCATCAGTGGAGAAAAATTGATTGCTAGATACTTTGGTGTGTGATAGGACTATAAGATTGCTTGCACTACCCTGCCAAGAACTAGCCTCTCTTAAGGAGTGAAATAATTCCTCCACCAGTTGTATATTTTTTTTGTGTCAAATTAGGTTTGCCTTTGCTTTTGTACAGGAGATTAAGTGCCTGCTGGAGAATGGCAATTTTCAACTGCTTGCTGTTAATTACAAAAATTATTTATTTGAAGACTAAGGATATTGTCCCCTTAGAGTTTCCCTGTATCACCAGTGTCTTTGTTGCTCATTCCCATAAAGAACAGGTATGGCAGGGACTGAATTCTCTAAGCAAGGGGCTTGCATACAAGCTAATCTTGTTCTGTTTTTTTTTTCTCTTTGGTGGAAGTGATCATGTTTTAAAGCAAGCATCAATTTACAGTTATTTTGTCATCCCAACCAAGTACTGGACTATCATAGAATGTTAATAATTTTAATATATTTGAGATAGTTGAAAATAAGCAGTGGCTGCAATGGCTAGTGAGACATGTCCTGTGAGCCTATTCCCTGTTGCCCTAATGTGGATGTTTGGAACATATGAGATTTACTGATTGTTAATGAAGAAGCAGAATGAGTGAGAGGCTCCTGCCACATTCCACTACTTGTATAAAGTTGGCAACTAATTTTTTTTTCCTTTTCTTCTTTAAAAAGGATGTATTTTTAATGGAGGTTGGTATTTTACTGAAAGGTAGTAAAACCTCCAAACTGGCATATATTAAAGAAACAGATCAGCAACCAGGAAATACAGCTCCTTAGCAGCTGATGTTCTGTCATCTTCTAGAATTTTTCTTCTGTTTAAAGAGAAAAGGAAACACAATATTGTTTTGATTTTTCTCATTTTTTTTCCCCCACCAGACAGTATTTTAATGCTTTTCATAAGATGTTTAAGATATACTCCGTCCCTTCTATTGACAGCTATCAGTGTCATTATTCTACTGGTCTACCCCTTGGAAAAGACATTAATGAAGCATGTCATGGTTTCTAAATCATCTGGCACAGTGTAAATAACGTTTTGATGAAGTTTTAAGTTCTCTATGCATAATCTACATGCTGGTTCATGTGAACACTTGCAGTTACTGGCCTCCTTGTCATACTGGGCAACTCTGTTTTCCTATGTGGTAGTGACCAAATTTTGAAAAAGATTGATTTCAGTGGTCTTCTCTTCCAGTTTCTGGAGAGCATTTATGGGGCCTGTCTTGCACTCATAGAATCATTCAGGTTGAATAAGACCCTTGGGATCATCAAGTCCAACCATTAACCCTACTTTACAAAGTTCACCCCTAAGCCATGTCCCTCAACACCACATCTAAATGACCCTTAAACACATCCAGGGATGGTGACTCAACCACCTCCCTGGGCAGCCTATTCCAGTGTCTGATTACTCTTTCTGTGAAATTTTTTTCCCTAATGTCCAGATAAACCTACCCTGTTGCATCTTGAATCCATTCCCTCTTGTTCTATCACTAATTACCTTTGAGAAGAGACAGCACCAACCTCTCTACCATGTCCTTTCAGGTAGTTGTAGAGATCGATGAGGTTTCCCCTCAGCCTTCTCTTCCTCAAACTAAACAGTCTCAGCTTCTTCAGCCGCTCTTCATAAGTTTATTCTCTAGGCCCTTCACCCTTTACTCACTTGGTGGCACCTCCTACCCTTACTGACTGTTAGTGAATGTAGCCTTCTGCTGGCTACTGCATCAGATGAGAGATCTGGGGAAGCCCTGGCCCACACTTCAGCCTTGCCTGGAGCTCTAAATTTCCAGGAATCTTAGAGATGTAGAGGAAAAATATTTGCTAATTTTTGCCCTTTTCCCTTAATTTCTTAAATAAACTTCCAGAGATAATTTTGTGTTTATATGCCAGTGGTTGTTGAAAGGGATTTTTTTATCATCACATGCTTGCTTTCCTGCCTCCCTTATGCAGCTAGTTTGCTACTGGCAAGACTATAGGACCCTGAATAGCAGCTGATTTTGTTTGTGGAGTTGAACTTACTTGTTACATGGCCATCTGCCACATTTAGGTGAGACCACGTGTTAACTTGTCATAAGCTTGTGTTTCTACTTAACAGTGCTCACTTCAGGTTTTCTTCTAAAGGCTCTATGGAGAAAGAAATTGGGCTCTTCTCTACCATTTCTGAGAATTAGGAGCTCACTGTTTTATAACTAGGTCTACAGTAAATTTACTGAAGAAGTTGTTAATAATGGCAAATACTTGGAGTTTGACAGTGCCCTTTAGAGAAAAAATAATTTGTACAGAGAGAAGTGCTGTTCTGTTGTCCAGGGTTGTGTTTTTTCTTTATCCTTTTCATACTTGTCACTTTCTTTTTTTGGCTTAGTGATGTCTTTTTGGTTTTGTGGTGGGGGAGTGAAGGAGAATAGGGATTATGTTCCACTTTGAAGTCCTGGCTCCAAGCTCTTGCCAAGATTAGTGTCAGGCTTTACCATATATGCCCTTTATGTTACAATATAACTTTGTTTTGATGTTTTGTTTTGTTGTTTTTTCATGAAATACCTTCAGACTTGAAAATATTTTATGAGCTTTAGTCTTGGCAAGAACTGATAGAATCAAGAAATTGTGTTATGCTAAAACAGTTTAAAAAAAAAAAAAGTTGAGCATGTTCCTATGTCGGCATAAATAAGAACACATCATTGCAAGATGGTCAATTCTGGAGCTAAAGTCTTGCTAATTGAAATGTAGGTATTTCCCCACAAATAAGACATGGCATTGTTGTAACTGTCTATGGGCAGTTAGCTTTATGCTTCTGTTCCCTCCAGTATATAAATAATAATTGAGCAGATTTCTTTACAAAACTCCATGTTAAGACCAAAAACTGTTTTCCCATAAACTTACAACACAATATCCTTCAGAATGAATTCTGTGGCTGGTTGCCAAAGCCGGTACATAAGTGTTAATGTAGAAAAGCTCAAGCCCCTCTGAAGAGAGGGCATGACTAAGGATGTCAAGCATGGTATTCAGTCCGTCCGTCCTTCTGCATCATGTTCAGGAAGACAGGCAGTGGCAGCACTGTGGCCAGAGCTGCTAGCTGGAAGGGAGAGATGTGCTTTCTGGGAAGAGCATGTGGGCTCAGTGCTGGCTGAGATGTAAAGTTACTTGGTTTTGACTAACAGAACCTCCTCAGGGCAAAAGAAATCTTTCACCAGTGTGGGGAATGGCATATGCGGGGAATGGCATTTCTAGATGTCAAAACACAGCTGAGCTTCATGGCATAGTTTTCACAGTTCAAAAGTCCTTAGTATAGTAGTGTGCTCATCTCTGGCTATCCTTGCTGAATGAGTCCCCATCCTGAAGTGTTAATGAGCTGACATGCCAGGTGGTTTACAGTGTAAATTGTGTCTCTCTTGATTCATTCTCCTTCATTCACTGATTTTTTTTTTTTTTTATGTATTTACACC
>JANHFX010004656.1:0-34390 GCA_027560015.1 Chloroceryle amazona
GAAGTTTTTAATTTCATATATACTTGTCATTTACTTCAATATTTTTTTTCCCCCTCTGGGGCTAAGAAGGCAAGGGAGGTTCATATCATACTTATTTTATTGTTGTTAAATAGGTTCTACAATCTGTTGCTTGGCAGCAAGTGAACATAGTGGCATACCTGGACATATAGCAGATGAATGCTGATATATTTTATTTAAAGCATTATATTCTGACCACCTGAACATCATTAATATAATGAACAGAACACATGTATGCATGCCTTAACATTTTAAAGAGTGAGATTTTTCTGCTTTTCTCTGGGTCTAGATTTGGGCTTCCTTCGTAATCACGAAATCTGTTGCCAGCTGAATATTTGGACAAAAGCAAATTTCTATACCTTTGTTAACATTCTAGAGAATATGTAATAAATGTACCACAAATAATTGGCAATTTAGGTACGAAAGTAGAGAAGGAAAATATGGTTTAAAAAAAGACTACTTTAATACCTATTGAGGAAATCATGAAACCAATTATTAAAGCTATTAGTAATTTTTTTTCCTTATTATTTCTAAAAGCATATTGTGGAAGGTAACCAGGAAAATGCCTAAATGAAAATGAAACTAGATGGAATAGTAATGCTGCATTATTTAAAAAATAAAAAAAAAAAGTCCAACCCTTGTGTTTGCCTCAAGCATAACCAATTTGGCAAACAGAATTGTTTTCACTTCTCTGCATTTGTTTAATGTTTTTTCTAATGATTGTGTATTTATGAAAAGGCGGTATATCATTCAAAAATAAACTGAAGCAAGCTTTGGAAATACATCAAGTCTGCATGCTATTTATTAAGCTCTTTGATAAATGTTGCTTCATTTTAATTCTAGCAATTAATTAATTTCATTCTGTGCCACCTACAGAGAAGAGGTACACTACAGAAAATCCTTTCACAGATAAATGCATAAGCATCTATAAGTTTGTCCTTGAGAAAGATTCCTGGCTGCAGTCCTTCTAGCTAGGGGAACATTTAGTTTTCCAGGAACAATATCACACTTCTTTCCTTCCAGTCCATGACATTGAATGTCATACCCTTCATGAAAGCAAAGGTTGAAAAGCTGTTACAAATATTTGTGAAGCCAATAGCAAGAAATATCTCTCTTCCTTGCAAGTTGTAAATACTAATATATTCACCAATTATAGTTCATAACAAAGAGAAAATTGCACTTCTCTATCTTGAGACCATAGCTGCTATATTATTGCTGTTATCCATTCAGGATGGTCTAAAACATGTTTTACTGTAATGAATTCCACAGGCCAAGTTTTCAACAGCTTTAAGCCTGCTGGGCATATGGTGGCACTGCATCTCTTTATACAAATACGATTTTCAATTCTCTGTAGCAACCTGGGGCAGTATATGAGTAGAAATAATAGTGGAAGTGGAATATCTTTCAGACAAAAAAGGTCATTTCAATGTTGATGATGTTTGTACTTCGAAGTTCTACATCTCTCCTCAAGTGCAAACTTTTCAGGAATGTAATTGGCATTGCTACAGAATTTGATGACTTTCCTACATAGGATTTTCTCTTACCTATTTACATTATGTCTTCACTTTATTCAGTTTAGCATCATAGAAATAAAGTGTCTGTCACCTTGTTAGGAAAATACTACTCAACTTTTTTATGTTTTTTCTATAGAAATCTTGTTCAAAATTAAATACTTGGGGCCTTCATTTAAAATAGAAGTAACCCTTTATTTTACAATGTATCATGATGCATCTGATTACCACAAATGTCAGAAATTCTGTTTACAAGTCCAAGAAAATCCTGTCATCCTTCCTTTGCACATTAGAGACAGTGGCTTCCTATTTCTGTTGGCAAGTATTACACCAGTTCAAGTAAACTGATTAAAAAATGGACCACACAACATTGAAATGGCTTTTGGAAAAAAAGTGAAACAATAATTCATTAAGAGCATTATAGACTGTGATAGCATAAAAATTTTTAACCATCTGCTTACATAGTAGCCAACTATCTCCAGGCCTAAAATTAAGATATTGGTAAATTAAAAACAAACAAAAATCTTAAAAGTAACAAAATAACCACAGACAACAAAACAAAGAAACAAACAACCCCCCCCCAAAACCAACAAAGAAACAAACAAAATCTAAACCCAACCTAACCTAAGCCAAATAAACAAACAAAAAATCCAAACATAACAGCAAACAAAGCAACAACAAAACCAGAAAATAAAGCAAACAAACAAAACAAAACAAAACAAAACCAGCCAACCAACAAACAACAACAACAAAAAAAACACAAAATCAAACCACAAAAAAAAAAAAAGCATAACAAAAACAACTTTGTGTTCAGTATTCTGGTAATGACTAAAATGTTGCATCTTAATCTTCTATGTGTTCATCTATGTATTACAGAATGTATTATTTTCATTTTACCTAGGTGCCCTGTGCATGTCAAAATGAAAACTGATATAAATAATGATCAAGAATTTTGACCCTGGCATTTGTTTAGAAAGTACAATCCTTTTTATGTTTAAAGACATTGGTTCAAGTCCAGTCCGCATGATAGTAACAGAAAGTAATTATCTTTCAGTGATTAATGAGGAATGAATTGGTAGTCTCAGTCCATTTCCCAGCACAAATCATAAAGCTCAACATCAAAACTACTGTTAATTCATTATGCCAGCAGAGAAACCAAGATTAAATGTTCTTGAATGAATCCCTATTTTAAGCCCTGACACAATACTGCCAGTTTGTGACAGAGGCATTTCTGTAAACTGAATTTGTTTTGGCTTCCCTACTCAGTGACAGCATTTACTGACTCAAGATTGACATGTTTCTTAACAATTGGCTTCACGTTTAATTTATTTTTCATTCTGAACAACAGCTTGCAGTTTTATTTTCAAAGTATTTCAAGATGCTGTAAAAAAAAAGTGTATGAAACATACTGTCTACAAAGAAGCCTGTGCTGGACAGTTGTGACCTGTATCTGGCTATTTTTTATTTGTGTCATTATATAAACCCTTATACAGCAGGTGGACTCCAGGTAGTGCCTACTGATTCGAGAAATGGATAGAATTAAGATGAATTAATCATTCTGTGAAGTCACCACATGCAGATTATTCTTGGGTTTCTCTACAGATCTCCTTTTTACACTGGAGAAGCGTGATAACAATTATTTTCTGAAATTTTGCAGAACTCTTTCAAATGTAGGTATCGTGTTTTAACCCCAGCTGGGAACTAAGTGTCACACAGCTTATGCCCCTTTTCCAATCACTTTGTCAATGCCTTCTTCCCTAGAAAGGGATCCCAGCAGCTTGGCTTCCCTACCCTCTAATTCCAGGCTACTTCCCCCAGTATATCAGCATCAGAGCAACCAGGTGATATTGTGCTTGCCTGAACACAGATTCAGACTTTTAATGTATCTGGCAGCTCACTCAGGGATAGGGATCGAGCGGTCACTGCCTTGTTTATGAGTTCTGCCTCTTTCTCCTCCTCTTCTCACAATGACCCTCCTTCAAAGTAGCCTGCCTCATCCAATTCTTCCTCCTTCAGGGAGTTTCTTTCCTTACTAAACAAGCTGATTTTTCACATCCAATATTTCTTTCTTGTGTGTAAGGGTGACTGATATCAGCATGGATTACTTCTGTGGTTCATCTGCAATGATTGTCACAAGGGCTGGAGTAATCATGGTAGCTGTTGCCAGGATTGGAGTAGCCACTGAGCCTGTTGCAGAGGTTGGAGTAGCCACTGCGCCTCTTGACAGGGTTGGAGTGTCCACAGTGCCTGATGTTTTGTCATCTGATCCAGAAAATTTCTCTTCCTCTTGAAGGCAATAGTGTTGAACAGGGCTTAGCAGGCACAGGCTCTGGCATGTTGCAGCTGTTTGTGTCTCTCTGGAGTTACCAGTATGACTGAATACTTTTTTCAAATATTTTACTAGTTTTTCAGCATTCTGCACTTGTTCAAGGGTGAAGTTCCAGAACACTGAGCATGTCCATTGTCCTAGGTGCTTGCCCATACTATCCCACACACTCTGGCACTCATAAATGTCTAGCATCAGGGCAAATCTTTGGTGGTATTTTTTAATAGTTGTTTAACCTTAAATAAGACCTGAAACACATTCAGGACACATAACAATAGGAACATGCTTGTATGAATATCCCAAGGATATTAAAAATTCTCAAGAGCTATTGTAACTAGCATGGAGGAAAAGAGGTAGAGGAAGGGGAAAGACAGGGAAAAATTCTTCCCTTTTGTCTCCCCATAGATTGGCTTTGCAAGGAGACAAGGTAAAAAGTGTAATTATTAATAATTTCTAAAAAGATGTTTCCCAAAGTACAGAAATTAAGACAATGATGAGTACAAATACCAATTTAGTCTCAGAACTTGAAATTTTGATAGCCTTAATCCATCCCCCAGAGGTGATAAACAGCACAACAGGGAACATATACAGCAAGTAAAGTGTTGCACAACACAACTCTGAGAACAAACACAACAACTCTGAAACCAGATAAATCAACATTGTGACCAATGACTAATAATTATAATGAATGTTTATAATAAGTGTGTTTTAACATGTTCTGGTCAGACCTGTTGTTATCTCAATGTTTCATGCCCCACCTTGGGTGCCAAAAAGGACTGCCTTGGTTTAAGCCTAGCTGGCAGGTATGGAAGATGCAGCCTTGAGCCCTGACTAAGAGCCAGAGGAGTTGGTTCTTTGCAGAGCAGTAGACCTAGCAGTTGGATCCCCCGCCCCCCGCCCCTCCTTGGACATACCATCCAAGGATACTTCCATGGATTGAGTGTCTATAGATTGAGTGAGCCTTGTCCCTGCTTTGGGTGAGTGATATCAGGCACTCTGGTGTGGGAGGTTCCCCTTGATGAGTGAGTGTGTCTGCTTCATCTTTCTTTAAGGTTTAGGAATTAGTTGTGTAGTAGTTAATTCCCAACAGACATCTGAACTTGCATTTGGTCAGAAGGAGCACTGGGTACCTCTGGTTGCAATAATTCCCCATTTTAGATAGTGGCTGCTGGTTGTTTTGTGGGGGCTAAACACAACATGCCAGCTAAACACAACATGGCCACTTTCTCTCTACCCTCCAGAAGGATGGGGGAGAAAATTGGAAAAACATTAAAACTCATGGATTGAAATAAAGACAGTTTAATAGGACAGAAAAGGTAGAGAAAATAATAACAAGAATATGCAAAACAAATGATGCACAATGCAATTGCTCACCACCCACAGAACAATGCCCAGCCAGTCTCTAAGTAGTGGGCTGCCACGCCTTAGCCAACTCCCCCCAGTTTTATTGTTCAGTATGATATCATATGGTATCAAATATCCCTTTGGGCAGTTGGGGTCAGCTGCCTTGACTGTGTCTGCTCCCAGCTTCTTGTGCACTACCAACCTACTCACTGGCAGGGCAGCATGAGAAACTGAAAAATCCTTGACTTAGTGTAAGCACTGCTCATCAACAACTAAAACATGTGTGTTATCAACATTATTCTCATCCTAAATCTAAACCACAGCACTGCACTAGCTACCAGGAAAAAAATTAACTCTGTCCCAGATGAAACCAAATGAGTAGGCCAAATGAGTCTTTGAGGAGAAATAAATTACTTAAGAAACTAAACACTCAAGTCTTCTGAATAGAACTGTTTTATTGCAGATATTTGGACCTGCTCACGAAGGTGGGAGGAGGAGGGAAAGGTTATTGCAAATAAATTTGACATAGATAACTGTATGGTAAATATTTGATCTAGATACTCAGAAATCCAAACAATATAACAAATTAAGCTCTGTGGGTATCTTCCTCCGGGATGAAATCATAACTTGGAAAAGCATAACCCCATTTTGATCTTTTTTAGTCTAAATTTCATATTTTCTACATAGGTTGCAAAATGCTCAGTGAAGGGGGGGGGGTAGGAAATAACACACAAAAACCTGACAAAACACACACAAAACCCAAACTGATGTATTTTTCAAATACAGCAAAGGCTTTTGTGCCTTAGGACAGAATAAAGGATGTGTAACTCCTTGTTAAATTGCAAGAATACTAAATGAAATTGCTCTACTGAGAAGCTGTATAACGATGATTCTAAGGACAGACAAGGAATTTGTTCCACATGTACGCATCAGGGTTTGTTAATTTTGCTGTCACCCAAAGGGGCCATTCTCTTTCAACTACTATTTTAAAAAGTTTGTCAGGGACAAGGACTCTGACTCTCATTTCTTATTGTTTACAGTAAGTTAATAGAAAATCACCTAATGTTAATAGAATTATGGTACTGACATGAAATTTGGTGCAAATTTTTGGTTGGAAAATAAAACCAGCATGTTTTTTCCCCTCAGGGAGTTCAGTGCAGATGAGCAACTCCAATACTTTTTATGTAGAGTCAAGTATCAAAGGAGACGCACAACAACATAAGAATAGAAGTGTCACCATTCAATTCAGTTTCCTGTTATGTCATTCATGACACACCATTTATTTTAGAAGATTCTCAAAACCTTTTAAAAAGCTAGAAATAGATTTGAGGGTTTGGCAAGTTTTTTCTATTTTGTTTTATTTCCAATGAGCTACAATATTTGTTCTGTTAGAGTGGAAGAGAATTTAAAATAAAATTATGGGGTTTAAAAGACATTCAGAGAGGCAGAACAAAGGGAATTACTTCATTTATCACTACTAAGTGAAGGATAAAATGCATAGCAGCAAAAAGGCATTAAGAGATTTAGGAGAAAATGATCCTTTCAAGATACAGCTTTCTACCTTCAAAGAAAAATAACATATGCATATACCTTATTGGTTTAGAACAGTTTTCTCTGCTCCTTGTTAAAATGCTTTTTGAAATTAATTTAAGACATAATAAAGGATGGATATTTTGTATATCCAAGTAATTTTCCAAGAGCAAGTAGATCCTAAAAATCTGAAAAAAAAACCCAACTGTGTCATGATTAAATCAGAAGTTTTTTTGCCACTAGTTCTGTAACAAAAAATGGAGAAATTCTGAATAGATATTGTTTAGCTTAACATATCAGAGAATTTTAAAAAACTCAGTAATTACATTAACTCAGATGATTAGACATGATTGAGCTTGTGTATATAGCTCCTGTTTCCCTTATCAAGATATTTGTGTTCCATGTATAACTAGCAAGGAAATAGTTAAACTGGAGAAGATGCCGTTCATAGAATCATAGAATACCAGGTTGGAAGGGACCTTGAGGATCATCTAGTCCAACATGTCAATGTAAAAAAAAAAGGTTTAAACCATAGAATCATAGAATTATCAGGGTTGGAAGGAACCTTAAAGGTCATCTAGTTCCAACCCCCCTGCCATGGGCAGGGACACCTCACACTAGATCAGTGGGATGAGATGGCTCAGCACCCTGTAGAAATTCACATTTCTACATGATATCTACCTGTCCTTGGGTCTGATCCCTGTGAACTCATAAAAAATTTGAAATCCAGAAGGAAACACACCATATTTATTTGTTTGTGTTTATTAATTTACACAAGTTAGGAAATTTCTGAATATAGGCAAGTGTGATGAGTTAACCTTGGTTGGATTCCAGGTGTCAGCTAAGCCATGTCCTCAGTCACTTCCCTCAAGAGAACAAAGGGAAGAAAATAGGTGAGAAAAGCAATGGGTTGAGATAGGTACAGGAAGATCGCTTACCAGTTACTGTCACAGTCAAAACAGAATTGAATTGGGGAAAAATAATTTAATTTATTACCTTTAAAAATAGAATAGAACAGTGGGAGACAAGGAAAAAAAAAAACACCAAAAAGCCAAAAACCACCAACAACAAAAAACCAAACCAAACCAACCAAAAAACAAAAAATAAAACAAAAAAACCCCCCACATCTTCTCCCCATGCCATATTTCTTCCCAGGCTCAGTGTCACTCTTTCACTCCAATTCTTCTACCTCCTCCTCAGCAGGTGATGGTGAGTGAGGGGATTGCAGTCAGTTCATAACCGTTCATCTCTGCTGTTCATCATCATACAAGGCCAAGTGCTGGGTCATGCACTTCACTCACAATGACCCCATGCAATGCTACAGGCTTGGGGAGAAGTGGCTGGAAAGCTGCTTGGTGGAAAGGGACCTGGGGGTGCTGGTGGACAGCCAGCTGAACATAAACCAGCAGTGTAACCAGGTGGCCAAGAAGGCCAACAGCATCCTAGCCTGTATCATAAACGGTGTGACTAGCAAGAGTAGGGAGGTGAATGTATTGAAAAATGTAATTTTTGCCTTTACACATTTAACAATGTTAAAACATGCTCGATATCCATCTTCCTTTCCTCCAACAATATCTTTCTGTGGTTCATTAACTACAGAGCAAAAATATTTGCAAATGTTGTCAGTCACACTGTTCTGAATTTGTGGAAAACTACTATCAATTGCAGCTATCACACTGTTCATGATAACTGTGCTACACCTTCCAAGACAAATTTTTTTCTCAGTAAGAACAAGAGATGTCCTGTAGTGCACGTAACAAAATTGGTTTAGTTGATTAGTTAGCTCATGAGGTAAACAAAGCATTGAGTTCTCAACAAAAACCTCAGGCTGTGAAAGTCACTTTGCTGTTAAGTTCACAGAGAAATGTTGTTATAATACTTATGCTTTACTGTAAATATTGTCTAACCATCCTACTTTTTCCATCAGTTTTGCCTTAAAATATTCTGAATATGGCATATATCTCATTACTCACCAAATAGAAAATAAATGCAGAATATATCTATGAATTCCTTAAAACATTGTTGAAGATCTATGATATAAAAAATAAGCAAATATTACACCCATTAAAGCAAAACCACATAATCTTAAAAAGAGCACAAGCTACATTACTGGAAAAGTCTGATCAGATATAAGGAAAAGTTTTATGTTTAAGGAAGTTGCCACTGGTTGCCACAAGAGGTTGTGGAATCTCCATGGTTTGAGAAACACCCTGACCAAAGCTGGTCTTGGTTTGTCCACAATTTTTCTTGTTATTTGACCAATAATTTCTTACATGAATAGCTCAGAAAATTTATTTATTGAAACCCAAGCAAAAAAAATTGTCTGCTCCTAAGTGGAGAATCAAATTACATTTGTGAACATTATTGATCTGTAGATGACAGTAATGAAATAAGCGGAAAAGAAACTTAATGTACAGAATCATCTTGCATTCTAAAGGAAAGCATATCTTCAGAATCCACTGCTCCATATTCCAGAATGAGTAACACTTTAGGTGTCCCACAGTGTGCAGTTTTGATCCCTTAAGAAGAAACTCACCATTGGACTACATTGTCATTGATTAAAAATTCTTTGATAAAATCGAGATCTAAAATTACGGTGAGTCTGTTATCCAAACATTGGGCTTCTTTTTGTAGATATTTTTATTCTCCATTTGCCTTAGTAACTGCAGATGGTGTTATTTCTCTGGAGTCCTCTCTGCTTACAGCTTTGTCTTTGTCTTCAGTTCAGCTTGGTTTGGCTAGGATAGGGTTAATTTTTACCAGAAGTTTCGAGTGAAACACAGCCAGGATAAACAACCGCGCCAGCCAATGGGATATTTGCTATGATACTGACCTACTATAAAAGGATAGGAAGGGACAGGATGAGGGGCTGCACGTGGTCTGAGATATAACAGTTTGGTCTGCAGATACCACTTTGCTTTATATATTGTTTCATTGCTGTTATTGTTATTACTGTTGTTTACTTCTCCTTCTGTGTTTTTGCATTAAATTCTTCTTAACTCAAAGGATTTTGTATTTTTCTTCCTCTTCTGCTTCCCATTTACAGAGGAGTACAGTGAGAAAACAGCAAGCCATGACAGTGTTCCACTTTAATCTGCTAAAATAATAAAGATCCCACTGATTTTAATAGGATGTGGATCAGATGTAAGACAAGATTGCATGTATAAAATATCTCAGTATTATGAAATCTATTAACACTAAAAGGTGCCAGTAAATTTTATTTAAATTAACTTCATTGGTATTTTCCACAAACAAAACAATTTGCAAAGCAGAAGCATTGTGGCTTAGGTGAAGAAAATGTATATGCTTTCTGTATATTGATACTGTATGACTGACTACGTGTAATACTTCTACAGAGTGAGATTCAAAATGATACATTGATCCAGGAAGGAGACAGGACATTCCAATTTCATTTTAGTATTTACTCTAATTCTCTTTTAATCATTCAAGAGAGATGATATCTTTTTGTTTTCCCCCAAGGTGAAATTTCTTTATTAGGGAACAGATTTCAGACTTCCTTTTCTGTCCACTAGCTTCTTAATTTAGTAAGTAGAAAGATTTTATTTGTCATGTGGATGGATTAATTAAACCCTACTTTTACAAAATGAACAAAATAAATCCTGCCGCTTCAGGAAAAAAAAAAATAAAATAGAAGAAACAAATCTAAATAAACCTCATAAAAATGAACAGATTTTAATTATGTGTTTTACTTAGATCTGGTCAAATATTCTAAGTTTCATGACCAGTTTAATCGCACAAGCTAAAATGCCTAGAAGATTACCTCTTCACAACATCTTCAAAAATATTTTGCCCTTTCATCCTCAATGAATATGTCTTTCTAAAATGTATTCTTTCTATAAACCATGCTACATGAAATCAAAGAATCTTGAAATGCTTCAGGACTTATGTACTCTCTTCAACATACATATCCCATGAAAAAACTAAACTTGCAAAATATTTTGACCATTCATTCTTTGCAATATCCATTACTTAATTACTCATTTACAGTTATTTGGCACGATATAGTCATATCCTCCTGCTATTAACTCAGACTTCCTTCTTTTTTTTTTTTTTTTTTTTGTCTTTACAGGGAACGTAGATAAAATACAGTCATAAAACATCTGATTTTGCTAGGCTGTGGGGTTTTTGTGTGTGTGTGTGAGATACGAGTCTACAAAGCAATCTACAAATCCTGAGTCTGCAAACAGTTATATTGAGATGATTAGATAAAGGATATTTCATGTAGAGCAGGGCCATTTTGGTGGATAAAATTGTGCTTGAAGATAAAAATTCATAGCACCAAATAATTATTTAGTTTGTTAAAGGACCTCTGGAGGTCATCTGGATAGAAGTTAAACAGGAGTTTAAGCTGCACAGCAGTTTATTCACCACTTTCCATAGAAGGGCACACAGGAGAGAGCCAACAACACAGTTCACAAGAGCCTGTGCTTCCTTGTGCTGATGCAGCACTGGGCACAGTCCCTGGTAGCCACTGCAGCAACTGTCCCTACAGCACAAGTAGCCTTGACCCAGTTTGAACTCTGAGGGTGAATAAAGCTCTGCAGGTCTGGGGTTGCAAGGACTGCTATGTCTTTATCCTGTACCCAAGACCAGGGTCAATGTGTTCCTTCCTGCAGGATGTGAATACTTCTGGTCTGTGTTGCCAAATTAAGGAGCTGTGGGAAGAGGTCAACAGACTCTGAAGCATCAGGAATGATGAGAGAGAAAATGACAGGATCTTTTCCAGCATTGTGGACCTTCAAAAGCATGAATTCCAGCTTTACTGAGAGTTGGACGGAGACTGACCATTAGGAATGAAAATGGAGACTTCTGTGACAGTGAAGAATGGAAGCCAATGATTTCTGATAGCAGGAGGACAGCTGCAGATCCACAGCTACACACAATAGGGTCAGCACCCTGATTGCAGAAGATGGCTCCAAGCCACTTGTGCAGGGATGCTCAGATGTTTTTCTCCTTGATCCTGTCAGTGAGGGCAGAAGGGCATCAGAAACAGAGAAAAGGTTCTGTGGATCAACAACTGGTTGTGCAGCAGGTGTCAAGAACATGGTTTTGGTTATTATAAATACAGGGGTCTCTTTGATAATAAAGGTCTGCTTGAAAAAGACAGGATCCACCCTTGTGAACAAGCTGTCCAGTATGGTAAGAAGAGCTTAAAACTATGAATGACAAGGGAGGGAGTGGATCACCAATAGGCAAGAGAGAACATGGTAGACTTGCATGGCAAGCAAAGAGTGAAAGGTGGTGTGAACAGGAAGGACCTTATAATCAATAAAATTAGGGCTGAAAGAGGCCCTGTTCAAACACATGGACACAAATAAGGAAATGCTTACAGGAGAGCACTTTGGTGAAAACTCTCACACTTTTATAGAGAAGCCAGCACTATCATCTATTTCTGTCAAGTGCCTGTACAGTAATGCACACAGCCTGGGGAACAAAGGGAAATTTAAATTGTTGCAATTCATGCAATTGTACACCTATAACATCACTGAAATCATGGAAACAGAGAGGGACATCTGACATGACTGGAGCACTGCAGTGCATGGATACAGGCTTTTCAGGAATCGTATAATCATAGAATGGTAGTGGTTGGAAAGGACCTCTGGAGATCATCAAATACAACCCCCCTGACAGCACAGGAACACCTAGGGCAGGCCACACAGGAACAGATCCAGATGGGTCTTGAAAGTCTCTAGAGAAGGAAACCACAACCTCCATGGGCAACCTGTTCCAGGCTCTGTCTGTTGCCTGTCTTCCGGCCGCCAGGCCCTAGCCAGCAACATCTGTCACTCTCACAATGAAAAGTTTTTCCTCATGTTGAGGTGGAACTTCCTGTGAACCTTATTACCATTACCTCTTGCCCTATCACAGGGCACCACTGAAAAGACACTGTCCCCTTCTACTTGATAACCACCCTTCAGATATTTTTAAACATTCATAAGATGCCCTCTTAGTCTTCTCTTTTCCAGGCTAAACAGTCCCAGGGGTCTCAGACATACCTTATAAGAGTGTTGTTCCAGTCCCTTCATCATCTTCATAGCAATCTGTTAGACTGTATTATTTCCCTGTCCTTCTTGAAGTGGGGAGACCAGAACCGAACACAATACTCCTAATGTGGTCTCACTAGTGCAGAGTAGAGGGGGTGGAGAACCTCCCTCAACCTGCTGGCCACACTCTTTTTTATGAATCCCAGGATACCATTGGCCTTCCTGGCCACAAGGGCATATTGCTGTTCCATGGATAACTTCTTATCCCCCAGGATGCCAAGGTCCCTCTCCATGGAGCTGCTTTCTAGTGTGTCTATCCCTAACCTGTACTGGTACATGGTCTTGTTCCTCCCCAGGTGTAGGACTCTACACTTATCCTTGTTGAAATTCATTTGGTTTGCCCTTGCCCAGCTCTCCAGTCTGTCCAGATCTTGCTGAATGGCAGCACAGCCTTCTGGTGTATTGGCCACTCCTCCCTTTTTAGTATCATCAGAAAACTTACTGAGAGTATGCTCTATCCCTTCATCCAGGTTATTGATGAAAATGTTGAATAAGACTGAATACCTCTACTTCCAGGTCTCCAGATGGACTCTTAGCCATTGATCACAACCTTCTGAGTTCTGTTGTTCAGCCAATTCTCAACCTATCTCACTGTCTGCTCTTCTAACCCACACTTCCTGAGCTTACCCATCATATGATCTCTAGAATGAGATGCTCCATCACCTTTTCAGGGATGGAGGTGTAACTGGCTGGTCTGTAATTACCAGGGTCTTCCTTCTTGCTCTTTTTGAAGACTGGAGTGACATTGCCTTTCATCCAGTCCTCAGGCACCTCACCTTTTCTCCATGATCTTTCAAAAATGATGAAGAGTGGTAAAGCAAAAATATCAGTCAGCTCCCTCACCACTCATGGGTGCAGCCCATCAGGGCCCATGGATTTGTGTGTGTTCACTTTACCGAAGTAATTTCTAACCCAATCCTCATCAATCAGTGGAGAGACTTCCTCCTTCCAGGCTTTCACTGTTACTCTTACTTCCAGGGTCAGGTATTCCTGAGGGCTGGTCTTAGCAGTGAAGACTGAAGCAAAGAAGGCATTCAGTATCTCTGCCTTCTCTGCATCCTCTGTCATCAGGTCTCCCTCGTCATGCAGAAATGGGCCACAATTTCCCTTTTTACCATTAATGTATTTGAAGAAGGCCTTCTTGTTCTCCTTTACTTTCTTGGCCAGAGTGAATTCCAAGAGGGCCTTGGGCTTCCTTGTAGCATCCCTACATACCCTGACAATGTTCCTATAATTCGGCCAAGAGACCAGTCCCTTCTTCTACATGCTGTGAACTTCATTCTTCCTCTCAGGTTTTTTTCAGCAGCGTCTTGCTCATCCATGCTGGTGTCCTGCACCCTCTACTTGATTTTTTACTCAAATGAATGCACCTGTCTTGAGCTTGTAGTAAGTAATGTTTGAATATCAACAATGTCTCTTGGGCCCCCATACCTTCTAGAGTCGTAGCCCAAGGGATTCCCCCAAGTAGGTCTTTGAAGAGCACAAAGTTAGCTCTCTTGAAGTCCGGGATTGCAATCTTACTTGCTGCCTTGCTTCTTCCTTGCATGTTATTAATATCTACCATGCTTTGATCCCTAACGCCAAGGCTGCCCCCAACCTTCACATCCATGACCAGACCTTCCTTGTTTGTTAATACAAGGTCCAGCAACACACCCTTCCTTATTGGCACTTCCAACATGCACCACTTGAATCAGGAAGTGATCATCAATGCATTACAGGAGCCTTCTGGACTGAGTATGCCTCGCTGTGCAGCCTTTCTAACAAAGATCAGGGTGATTGAAGTCACTCACCCGTGATCACCAGGGCATGTGATCTTTAGGCTACTTCCAGCTTCCCACTTTAGGAATCACATGGGCAAACCTTATTTATAATGGGCCAAAAGTCAACATGATGAATTACTAGCACTCAGCAGAAATGTATTGTCTTCATTATCTATGATTCTGATATAATTTATTTTATAGACTGGAGACTGACCCTCCCAGAAATGAATCCTTATATGCAGAGTAGTCACCATGCCATTAACACAACTTTTCATCTAATGAAAGCCAGTACAAGAATTACTCTTTCCATTGTCGTGTTTGTGAAACCACTGACAGTTTTATTTTATGGTAAATGAATACCAGATCCACATGGAAGCAAGATTTACACAGGTAAAGAGATCATGTCCTCAAGACATCAGTAAATACTACCACTTGACAGCCTTATTAGGAGCAAGAAAAATGATGAGGATCTTAAAATACAAGGAACTCAGTAAGAAAAAAATAAAATGATTAGAACTGTTATCATAAAACGTAAGACATGCACTAGATCAAAACTATGATCTCCAGTTTAAGTTTTTTTCTGGTATGTTTCTTCATTGAATTTCATCTATTTTATGCCCATACATAAATAGTTTCAGTGAGATGATATAATATTAAACAAAAATGCTGGTAATGTGAATATTTTTGTTTTACAAACTCATTAAAGTAATTCTTTTGGAATGTAGCTCCCAGTGCAGGCTGGTAAAAAGGGAAAACTACATCCACTTAATATATAATGAGAAGATAGACTTTTCACTAAGCAACTTTGTTGTTCTTGACACATTGTTATAAATGAAAAAATGTGACCTCAGAATTGTTGTCATTTCTTTATATCATACTTGAAAATATTGATTCTGACTTTGTCTAGCATTCCAAGTCCCAAATGTTTACTATTGCACCTAATTTTCTTAATCTATGTCATTTTCCCCATCCCTGCATCACCCCACCCTCCTTTGCCTTTATAAAGAAGGGTTAATTTAATTTCAAATGTCTTCTGAGTAAAATTTGACTCATCTGAAATGTACTATATTAGAGAAGAGATAGCTAATAAATCTGGAAGGCTTGAATTTTCTATGGTTTATGTCTCCATGAAAGTAAAACTGACTTCATAAAAATCACCCAAGTGTTTACTTTGAAAAAGGATTTATACAAATAGAAATAGTTACACTGACACAATATATTCAGTGCTGGCAAAGGTTCTCTCTGTGTATAGTGCACAGACTTGTATTTTCATACTACAATGTACTAGATTTATTATTTCAACTGCCTTTGACTACAAGATTTAATGTAAAGGGCAGCCAAGTGCACACAAACTCAGCAAAGAACAGAATGGAAGAATGATTTACTTATTTCAATTTCAAACATGCATAATACTATACTTCAGAAGACAGCTAAAGCAACTGAGGGAGCATTTTAGTCAGGACTACATATCAGGCATTCCTCCCCAGGATCTTCCTTCTTGGGCCTCCTAGTGGTCGTTTCATAGTTAACTGATTAGTTAGAAGCATTTCATTTTACGTTTCTTGTCCTAGGAAATCCTACACCATTGTCCATTCTAGAATTCCAACTCTTCATTAAATGTGAAATTAAGTACTCAGTTAATGAAGCTTTATCTTGTATTTGATGACTGACAGTAAATCTGTGGTATGTTCTCTGACTGAATCCCTTAATAGGTTTACAGAGAGTTGACTTTGACTTTGGTCTTCCATTAACAGCACTTCAGCACAACCAGCCTTCACTGGTTGGAACGTTGTGCTTGTTTAATTATTTAGTGGCTCAGTAACACAGACAACTTCTACAAAAGCCAAATGATCATAAGCAGGAAGAAATGTGCACCATGATCTTAACAAGATTATCATAATAAAGAGGCATTAGAGAAATTAAAATTATCTGCTTTAATTATGAAATTATAACCCTATTAACTCCTCTGCATGAAAAGCAGGAATTGGGGAATAGCAAAATAGAAAAACCCGGAGATGGCTGTTATAAACTTGATAGCAAATTAAAGAGGGGGTGAAAGAGATTTGCTGTGAGATCTCATCTATTTCAGGTAATTTATTTTGCAGCATATGTTTCCTATAGATTAGGTTTTCCAAAAAGAGACAATAGGAAATCTAGTCTTTTTCATTGTCCTCTCTTTTTTTGCCTCTTTTGCTTAGATTGTGTTTACCAGCCTAAGACAAGCTCTGTTGAAAGCTACAGTTAAAAGCAGACCCTTATTTGAATATGCCTAAAGCTGTGAATTAATTATGCCCTAAAAAAGTTATTAGAACACTATTGCCACTAATGCATTATTTATAGCTACTTGTTGAAAAGTTTGTAACAGCAAAAGTACTGAACTGACATTCTAAAGACATTAATGTGAAAATGAGGTGAATTTGAAGAGGAAAAAAAAGTGTTCAATGAGTAAGTTTTTACCAAAGTAGTCTTCAATAATGCATATACTAACCACAGGGGTTTTTTTTACTTCTACTGTACACATGTAATATTCATAGGACTACTTTAAAATTTCTTTGCATTTGTCTGTATGAAAAATAAATAAATAACCCAACAATAACAGATCTTCTCTGAGTACATTTATACTTCAGGGAATGTATTTACTATCATAGCTATCTCATATTGTAAAAACTATTTTTATGAAAATGTATCTTCTAAAAAATTTAGGTAATAAATAGCAGGTATTAACAGGTTTTTGTAAGTATCTGTACAGGTGTTTTCAATATTATCCATATGACCACATGATAAGGCCTATAAAAAAATAACTATTAATCTGCTACAGTATTACTTTTAAAGGTCATTCATCTCACCTGAAGCTAAAAACATAGACTATGCTTTTTCCATAGGTTCTAGGATTGTTTTATTGTTGTTCCAATGACATGCCAATATAGAGATCCAGTAGTTTCAGAAGGATGCTGTGAAGACTACTTGTTATATTCTTGATTTGTGGATTTTTCTCTCTTTTTTTTTTAATATTTGTTACTAGCCTATAAATGCTGTATAAGACAAAGGGAAATCTGACATAATTCTCACCTGTATTTGAGGATTTTATTGCTAACTTGTGTTTTTATAATGAAAAAGACATTTACTTTTGATGTGTTTCATGAGGAAGCCCATGGAAGAAAATGCTAAACTATGCTTTTGTGAGTTCCCTTCCTTGCTTCTCAGACCAGTGCTGTAGAATGCATGAAACTAAGACCTCCATGAATTTGCCTGAGGATTTTCATGCCGCGCAGGAAATTTTATGTTAGGTCTGTCTGTCCAGGAGGCTTATCTGGATTTAAAGACATAAACTATCTTGACAATCCAGATAATAATTAAAGAAGAAAAATTAAACAAGAACTGTAAAGAATGCATCAAAAATATTTTAAAATAGCTTATTTTAAATACACTAAATCTTAATAAAAACACAAGTATGATGCAAAATTATCTCCACCATTTTTAAAGAGTTATTATCTCCTTTCAACCACAAGTTCATACTTGTTACTATCCCTAGAGATCACTCTTAAACTACCAGTTTAAGATAAGTAAACCATGTTAAACTTATACACAACATGAATCTGAAAGTTTCTCTTTCTTTTTGCTAAGATATGTTAAAGGACCTTCTCTATTTACATCATGGATTGGGCAAGAAATACTGGTAAAAATCCAAAGAAATTTTTGCTAGATAGTACACATACATACACACAAATACCTTTCTAATTGAAAGATAGTGCAGTAATACACTTGCACATATAGAGTGGAATATCTCATACTGGATTAGTATGAACTGAGATAAGCCAGGAAGTTTTCTGATGGTTCTGAAGCTATGTTTTCTATAAATCTTCATGCCATTATTTTCTGGTTGTCTAAATGAAGTTATTGTAAATAAAGGCTAATTTAATTTGAAAGCTGTTTTTGAAGGAAGCACTGTAAATACATTGTAGAACAGCATTAAAATTCAGATAACAGAGGCAAAATATTCTGAAGAAAGATATTGAAATTCTCTCTTGAAAAATTCAAGATTATAATAATTTCTTGATTATCATTTTCAGGTCCAGAAAAGTGTCATGTACAGTTCATCCATTACTTCTTTGTTGAATGAAAAGCACTTCTGGAACAACACACACACTGTAAAGATTTGCAACATTCCAATAGCTTGTGGTCAGTGTTTTTGGTGTTTTCTTTTTTTCCTCTTTTCTATCAATATTTTATACTTTCCATTCTTTTTAAGTCGATATATTGTTTTAAGTCCTGCTTCCTTCAGCGCTGTCTACCAATGTAAGAAATATTTTAACCTCTGAATCAATTTTCCTGTAATGCTAGTCAAGAACTGTATAGTTTAGGAAATCTCAGTTTAAAATATTTTCAGCATTACTTTGACTACTCTTGCTTTTTTTTTTTTAATTTTTTTTCTTAATTTGGAGAGGCCTTCAATATCACCAGACATAAAGAGTCTTTACAGTTTATAAGTAACAAAAAAACAAAGATTACTGAGGGAACAGAATGGGAAGGCAAAGTGTCAGTATCTGATACATATCCTCTCCTCCCCTCCCCTCCCTTCCCCTCCTTTCCCCTCCTCTCCTCTCCTCTCCTCTCCTCTCCTCTCCTCTCCTCTCCTCTCCTCTCCTCTCCTCCTCTCCTCTCCTTTCCTCTCCTCTCTTTTCTCCTCTTCCTTGTCTGCTAATATACCCTTCATTAATATGCCCTCTAGATGCTGCAACAGATTTTTAAAAATAAAGAAATAAGTATCAGAAAACTGATGAATAGCAAGCCTAGGAGACTTTCACAACTGTAGATATGAGGAGTAAATGCAAGTAATGTGAGAAACAATTATGGATAGCATGACAGAAACAAAATAGGAAGGTAAGCAAGCTGGCAGATATAAGAAACAATGCAGCAAGGAGACCAAGTAAATGATCCTGATGCAAACTCAAAACCAGACCTTGGTTTCAGAGCGAATTGTAGCAACAGAAGAAGTAGCAACTGTATTACACAAAAGTGTTTTTGCCAGTAGCAAGGATAGTGGTTTATGTAGCACACAAGTGGGAGATTAAAAGAAAATGGAATAGAAAATCCTTGAAAACATAGGCTATAGATGTTTAAGGGAATAATAATGTCATGTATGACTAATAACAGCAAAATGCATATGAAAGATCATGTTTTATCTATGACTGTTTCCTTACAATATCACCTTGACAATGATGACTTTTTTTTTTTATTCTACAGCAATTAGATACAACCAATGTTGTTATAGTACTGGAATATTATCTGAGCTTTCATATGGTCCATCATTATTTATTTCAAAAATCCGTTATGAAACAGAATTACAGAAAGAGATTATGTTTGTCTTTAGTAAACTTTATAGCAGCCCACACAATTTATAACATCTGCAGTACAGGAAAATCTGGACTACTTATTTTAGGTTTCCAACTAAAAGCCTGAGCATGAGTAAACTGACCCAAACAGACTATGCAAAATGTGTACACTCCTCATAGAGTCAATGCAAAGAGATAACCACTTTTACATAAGAAAACAGAAAACCTGTAGGAAAATAGGCAGCTACTTAAAGCTAGCAAAAGGAAAACCCAGCTATGACAGCACGTCTGATTTGTTGCTACTCCACAGCCTAGGCTCCTGGATCCATTTAAGATGTAAAATCTGTTACATTCCTCTGAGACAATATAATTGTCATTATTTTTAAGACAGAGGAATCAGAGAAGGCAAGATTTTGCATAAATGTTAGCAGTGAGACTACTCATAAAAGCAATTGGAGATCTCTATTTCAACTTTGTCCCCAGCCAGAGGTTGGTGAGGCTTGGTCTTGAATGTCTATATCCTGAAAACTTCTCTACTTGTCCAGGCTCTGAGGATACCCACAGACTTCATGGCTCCTGACCAAGCTCTCCTGGTGCCTTTTTCCACCCTACCTATGGTTCAGGACCCCATTTCAGCCCAGCTCAGGGTCAGCCCCTATCCCAGAGATGCTGTGCAAGTGCCAGTCTCCAGTCTTGTCTCTGTTTCTTCCTTCTGGATGTACCTTAGATCTGTATTATAGTCCTTTCTCTGTCCTTGACTCATTTTATTTCTGACTGGGCACTCAGGATGGACTCTGTCCCTGGTTCATCTCTTACTGTGTCAAGGTTGTTGATAGACCCTTTTACCAGCCCCTGGCTCTGCTGCTGCACTCAGGTCTTGTGGGACTGTGGCCCATCATTGGAGGCACTCCTTGCACTGAGATCACCCTTGGCTCAACCTATTTCTGGATCAGCTCCATCTTCATTGCTCCCTGACAATTAGTCATTATACTGTAGATGAGTCTGAAAACTGAGTAATTAATTTTGTCTTTTGAAAGTTGATGTGTCAAATTGTCACACTCTTACTTCAGGAGTCTGAACCCACCACTGTCTCTGCTGAGGATGTATTACTTTTTTCCCTGTCTTCAACCTGACAACAATCCTCTAGTTTTCCTTAAGAGAAGCTAAGGCACAGTCACAAAATCTCAGAATCCGAGAATCATTATGGTTATGACCTCTAAGATCATCAAGTCCAACTGTGTACCTAACATTATCATGACCACTAAACCATGTCCTGAAGTGCCATGTCTACATGTCAAGAGCACAATGCTCACCAGCATCTACTTAGGAGGGATAACCTTACTTTTGTGTTATATGGGATACACCATCACAATTCTTACATGGACAAGAGACTGAATGATATGGTATTTTTTTACTCTGCCCCAGGCTTGTCCCCTCTAGAGCAACGTGGATGAATGATGCTTTTTGAATGAAGATTTCCTTTAAGCCAATATGGTGGGTTTATGGCCTTGAGAATTAATTATTTTTTAAAAATGTTTTTGTTTGCTTGTTTGTTTTTTACACTTCATTGTGTCTGCAATGTTGTGAATGCTGCGACGCAGGCCTGAGGGGCTTCATGCAGCTTTTGCAGCATGAAAAAAAAATAGATGTTACATGCCTTGTGATCTGGTGATAGAGTTTGTGGAAATGTTAGTAGTTATAGTCCTGGATGAGGTAAATCTGACAACTGTAAAAGGTAGAGGAAATTAATTTGATATACTGTCAATTTTTTAAAGTGATCTCTGGAGTTAGCTACCTTCAAATCCACACCAATCATTTTCTTTGAGCAAAGTTATTTCACTGAAAAAAAAAAAAAAAGCAACAAAAACTAACAGCAAACAAAACAGTCCTGTAGAAAATTAACACTCATGCAGACTGCAATAAGAATATATGCATTTTTAAGTTAGACAAACACTGTCCAATTAACTGGGTTCTTTCACAGGGATGGGCTGTCCTTTACAGTATACATCAGAGATGGTTTAAAGATGCAGGGACATGACACAGAGTTCAGAGGAGTGGTGTGCAAGGTGGTTGTAGATATTTCAGTGATTGGTTGCCTGAGTAGGGTGGGCTTAGGACATCCTGTTTGTTGGAGAAATCAGTGATGACTACTTGAAATTTGAAAGATACACATGGAAGAATTAATTTCTCCAAACTTTATGTATGCAGTTTAAATGTCTTTTCCCTGAGGTAGAGACCCTAATAGTCATGGAAGTCAGGTAGATATTTTTAGACACCTGGTCTCATCCCTACTTTTGGACAAGATAATTCTTCTCTAAATAATATATTTCTAACACTACAAATAAGCCTAGACTGGTGACATGAGTTGCAGATACTGATATTTGTAATTTAGATTCCAACCAAAATACACATTTCAGTTTATTTTTCAAGTTTGGTAAGACTTTAAACTTAATGTCTTAACACAGCATGGTTATCAGTGATGACCTGATCTCAGAAATAAGACTCTACAGCTTTCATTGTATATAGTTAGTCAGCAAATTCCCTTCTCCAGCTGCAAGTCTAGCTAACAAAGCAGTTTCTCAAAAATTTTTCAAACTTCTTTGAAAAATCACACAGTCTTGTTTCTCTGAAAGAATCTTTTGTCTCTCAAGCATTTTTGTTACATTTCTTATGTAATAGAGACTGATGAAACACACAGTGTGTATGCCTTTGATATTTTGAATTTCTAGCTTTCTAAATCTTATTACCTATTTTATACCTTTAACTAAGCTAAGCTATTCACTTTATTCAGGAAGTATGAATTGCTTTGGCATCAGATTCAAAGAGCAATTTACCATTTTCCTTTCTTATACACTGTGTGTCTCTGGAAAACATAGCAAAATATTTCATTAGAAAATATAATCTAGAATTTGCTCCAGGTAAGAATTGTTGTCATGTGTGTACACATGGGCATATTTGCTGAATATAAATTACCCTTCCTGAAGCCTTTAACAGTTTTAACAATCCTAAATGATCAGAGAGGCTTTCAAGTTTCCTAATAGGTAGTAAATATCTGTTTCCCTTCTCCCTTCATTCCTTGGAATATATTGTCGTCACTTTTGGATTAAAATGACTTTCACTTCCAATGAGAGTAGAATTGTTATAGGGTTTATTAGACACTGCAGGTTTTAGCTTCTTAATACCTTTTAATTACAAGGCTCATCCTGCTTACTGATTGAAAACCTAGACATTAAGAAACTGATACTCATTAATGCTCAGTCTTCTTTAGTACATTTAGTTATATAAAGTGAACTAGCGTCTGAAAGCTGTACCCAAATCTTCATACATTTTTTTGTTGAACTACTGCTTCAATGACCATTTTCTTTTACATACAGTTTGAATATACATTTAGCATATTTGATATCAATCTTCATTCTTTCATTATCATAATTAGTATATAATTAGAAAATCCAAAGAAATACTGAGATACTGTGAACATTTAGGCAAACTTGTCTTTGAAACTGACTGTTGCCTGTGGTTTTAAGTAATACATTGATCATTAATACCTTGTAATGTCTAATTTGACAAAAGAATTTTAAGTTAACCAATAATTCCAACAGAAAAATATAATTATTTATATTTAACAATTTTAATATCAACATTTAACAATTACACTAAATAAATTGGTTCAAATCAAGACAGCACATTTATCTTCTAGTAAGATAAATGTTCTGGTAAGTGTCTTCAGTTTTTTCATGGAAACATTTTTACATCCTTCCAGGTACGAAACTGTGGCTCTGACATCTCAATGAAATAATCTGTAGTGCTATACATTAAGCCAGAAGCAAAGATTACTTATAATCTGGGTAAACATATGTTGTCCACTGAAATTGCCTATTTTCTATTTAACACTTTCAAAAGTATTAAAATATTAATAACCGCTATGCAGACAAGTAACAAAAAATTAAGGACATATTGTAAACAAGCATTTTCCTGAGCTGGAAAAGGGCTATATTTTATTATTTATGAACAGGTTTTTTGCATGCTTTTCTTTCTAACATTCTGAGAAGTTACAATATATTTTCTACTTGCACAACCTGAGAAGCAGATATCTACAGTCCTATTATATACAGGTTTAACTCACACATATATCTTTCGCCCAGTCCTAATTACTGTGTACAGAAGGGAAAAGTTATGAGTACAGGAATGGAGACTTCTACTATAGTAAAGGAATAGAAGGGAAATAACAGCAGACATCTCTGACTACATCTAAATCACAGTGGAACACATGACAATATACATTTGAATCATGAATTTGAATCATAATTATGTATTTCTATAGAATGCAGCACAGCTTATGCCTCATCTCTGTGTTTGTTCCCTTTGCACGAAACCTAGCACATACTCTAGTGTGTAAACATGGCCCTGATCTGAAATCAACTACCATACATGGGAACTGAGAAACTGTTCTGAATTTCCTAATTTTTCAATTCTTTTTGACTAGTTTCTTTTACTTCTCAATTGAAATGAAGATCCAGATTGGATTTTGAGTTGAATTTTTCACAAAAAACATTAATTTTAAAATGAAGTTATAACATCTTTGAAGTTACTAAATTTTTTTCACACAGTAATATTTAGTTTTTAAAGTCAGTCCTAGTACAAAGCACCACAGAGACTGAGAACAAATATCTAAATACGTAATTTCATAACTTTCCATTATAATTTATTTCATTATATTATAGTGCTTCTTCGGTACTATATGAATCACAGGTCAAGTTGCAATCCTACAACAATGTACAAAGGGAACAAGACTTTGGGAAGAACTTCAGACAGTTTTCTTCAGAGTCATATATTTAAGCAGATGAAAGCAAAGTGTCACCTTTATAGAATCTGCAAATATTTGTCTCACAGTATTATCAAGTATATAAGGAAGAGGGAGACTTTATCTGATAGTCTGCAGTTCAGCCAGGTAGAGTTGTTTGTTTGGATGGGTGAGCTGCAACCTTAAAAAACTCTGGGTATTTCTCATATGTATTAAAATCAAGAATCAATTGATACATAAATCCACCTCTTATTCCTCTCTGAGCAGTGTTTGTGAATCAAATGGAATGATCACTGACTAAAAAAAAATTGGTCTTTACTAATGGTGAAACATAAACAACAATAAATAAATAATAATAAAAAAATCCCCAAACCTAAATAAAGCAAAACAAACCCAACAAATAATAAAACCAAAACTAGTGTAATTTCTGTTTTCACATGCAACATGACTTCTGTGGACATTAAATAAAAGTCTGAAAGATGATCTTTTTCCTCCTGAACCCGTAGAAATAAATTTATTTTCTTCTTGCAGTTTTTAGTTCATTGCCAATAAGATTCAAAGGAATATATATATATCTGTGAGGATAATAAGGCAATAGATGGTAAGGACAGAAGGACTTGATCCAGAAATCAAAATCACAGAGAATGTTTTATTACTTAACACAATGCAAAGAAAGACACAGAAACCAGAACAAGATAGGGTATAACCACCTTTTAAAAATAAATGGTAGAGACACAATCTCAAGATGCCCATACTGCAACATTAATTCCAAATTATACCCCTACAACCCACTGAGGAACTTAAAACCTGAAATTCACCCTTCTGTAAATAGACATCCTATTATATTTCTTATTAGTTAATAGGTACAATTCCTTTCCATTTCTGAAGCTTGCATCAACTTAGATCAGGGGGGAAATAATATGTGGTAACAATTCTCTGTCAGGGTTTTATGTATTTTTCATGCTGTGTGTAGCTGCTTAGAGAATTAGAATGTTAGAATAAATCCTAGTAGACAGGGTTCAGTGGTTACAAAACAGGTGAGGTAGCCACAGGTGCATGGTAAATGTAATTTGTCACATTGTTCAGCAGTTTAACACATGGGTAGTTTCACACCATATGTAGTACAAATGTAGACACACATACAAACTACCAGCTTGAGCCAGCCTATCCATTAGTGAAATCTGTCTACATGAATACAAATCACTCTTATTTTACTTGATATACAGAAATATTTAAATTAATCTAAACAAAACTCCATATATAGAAAACACTGGGAAGAGGGGGAAAGGCTACAAATATACTTGAGAAGAAACTATATCCATCACCTACATGTTCAGGAGATCCTTCATCCTGTCCATAATGAATGATGATAATAATGAATATAAATGTACTACAGTTTGAATGAAGTCCTAACAATCTATATTACTTTCATAACTAGAAAATAAGTAAGATCACTATCAAGTTTCACCTCTCAGGTCCATTCACCTAAATATCACTGCTAGCACCACTGCAGCTTCTTCTTTTGAATAGGATCAGTTCAAGCTTTATATATGGCTTAACTAATAACATCTTTATCTTTCTGTAACCATAGTCTTGTAATCACATCAAAGTCACACTCCACCTCACACTTTAAGCTTATAAGCACAGTCATGTATACTACAGGTGACAACCTTTTGAAAGTATTCAGAATTTGCTAAAAATGTTGAAACAGCTAGCCTATAATTCAAGAAAAAAATGACAACATTTTTGTTCAAAGCTTCAAGTATGATAAAATGCAAGTAATATATCTCCAGGATCAAAACTCATGATTTCTTTCCAGAACCAGCCTCACTTCATTTCTAGAAAAGGTGTATGATTTTCAGAACAGTTTTTGGTTTACTATCTTTCCTTAGCACTTTATGACACTGAAAGGCATTTATGGAGAAAAAGAAGATACATGTCCATAACTGCACAACTTACTAGCATAGTACTAAAATTGCTGAAGTGACCAGTGCTTCCTGATGAAAACAGGAGAAAAATAAATTGTTTAATGCTATACTGAGATTAAACTACTGTGTTATTAATAACCTCTGTGACATAAAGCCCAGAAATTTCAGTGAAACTGCATAACAATCAACAATATTTGCAGAAAATAAAAACATTTATGAAACTAATTTTGCTATATTAATGCTTTATAAGCATGACATCATGTGAGAGCAAAATAAACATGATACTATATTTATCTTTCACTGTATGATCTTGACACTGAGTATATAGTTTGCAAAACAAAAATGTATGTAAATAAAGGCCATGTGAAAACAATATTGTAATACCAAAGAATGACAATAATAGGTATTCATTTGTAATGGAAGAATGACTTTGCTTTGGACTGACAGTATTGTAAAATTACAAGACAGTTATTCTCATCTAATTCTTATTAGTTGTTGAGAGGACAGAAATTATGACCTGGAACAATATAATTGTTTCTAGAAATTTCTAATGACAAGCCTATGCAACTATATATTTTCATTTTCCTAAAAATTGTCACAGCTTTCTAAAAAGGCAACATTTCACATTTGGCATATACTTTTAATGCAGTTTATTAGTTGCATATGCACACACTGAAATGCACACGGATCCTTTGGTTTGGGTTCTTAGTGAGTTTTTGCTTCATAAGTAAATTCATTAAGGAAGTATGAATTAAACAGAATACATTTAATGAGGTATGCTAATATGCAGTGATTCTAAACTGCCACAGGGTGGTAGGAGATGTACTTTACACAGCATTTATCTAATTTGTAGAACTAAATGCTTTGCTACAATTCCATGTTATTTAATTCCCTTATTGGAACATGTATCAGTCCTATAGCTCATGAAGTATAAATAAAAGTTAAAAGATAAAATTACAGCTTTTACACTATCACAGAAATGGTATAAGAGAATTGTTTTAAATATTTCCAACAGATGATCCAAGTTTGTTTTCTAGTATCACATGCAGGAGATTCTGTATGTTAGATTATATTCTTTGGTGTTATCTGAGTGCTGCCAGTTACTTTACATTGGTCCTGAGAAAATATGCATATTATGTTAAAATGCAGCTAATATGTATAGGAAATTAAAAATATAATTTTATGTCCTTCATTCCTATGTCAATAGTATCTGAAGGTCTTGTTATTTCTAATTATTATTAATTTATCCTGTGCTCTGATGTCTAAAAATGTTTAAGAATCAGTGGCCCTGGAGAATTTAAAATCTAATACAAAGCAGTATATGTATTTTGCTTCTATACTTTTATTTCCATCACCATTACTTCTGAATATGGCTATAATTTTGGAAGTGTATTACTGAATATTTATACTTGGGTGTCCTCTAGTTAAGTAATCCTACTTACAGAACTAGTTACAGGTTACATGTAATCATTTTACTGGAGCAAAGATAGGTCAGAGAAGTCTATTTTTTCACATAGACTTGCACCTTATTGCAAATTTAATTATTTTCCTTAAACATTAAATAGGGAAGTATCTTTTTTCAATCTCAGTATTTCAAAGCCAGTGTGACAGCTGAAAGAAAAAGACAACTTTTCTTAAAATTTGGTTCTATGATATCTGAAAAAAAAAAAGTGGACAATATAACCACTGGGGGGGGGGCGGAATAAAAGTTTACATCTGAAAAGGTCTTAAAAAAAATATAGGGAAGAGAAATAGTCTGACCTTGTTCAGTCCTTACATACATGTGCTGGTTAGCTTCAAAATTCAGGCAGTCTTCTAGACAAGCAACCTTCACCTGAAAGGCAGAAGTTTCAAATGTCCAAGTAATGTGTTATGCAGAGGCTGTTAACAAGTGCTCAGTGAAGCTGATGTTTTCATAGCAAGAGTTTAGAAAATGAAGTGACAAAAGACATTGCACTTAAAAGCTGGTAGATAAGTAGTATGTTTAATATGCTTAACCAGATCAGTGCTTCTCAATGACTGATAACACAGTTGTAAACACTTAAATTACAACCTTGGTGCAATGTTTAATGTCCGTTTTAACACACTCATGATGAAAATAAAAAATATTATATTTAGATGTACAGCTCACTGCAAACCAAACAGCTTTAAAAAGAACAATGGTCACTGTCAGTGATGGTGCTAGGAAAGAAAATCTTTGAAAATGCCTCCATTATAACACATTATAATTCTTTTAGGGTGAGATGAATGAATTTCTGAAATTATTTCTCTCCTCATTTTTTTTGGAAGAAGTTATTAAACTAAGTTGCTCAGAAGGCCATATTTTTGATAGCTTAACTCAGGACATTTTTATATAACCTCATATTGGAAATGTTTAAAAACTCTAACCACTATATTGAACAAAAGACAATTTCAAATGCCAAATCTGTCATGTATGGAATAGTGTTTCTGATAGCCAATGTCTCTGTTATGAGAATAGTTTTTACTTTTTTTTCAGGTAAAAAAAAATTACATTTGGTTTCACATAAATTCATTTTCTTCTAACAAAACTAGTAATTTATGGCAATATATGTTATTAAATTACCATCTGCTCACTGCATTCATAAGTTTCTTCCTTGTTTACTGTATTCAAAATAGAACCTCCATATTCTCTTACGTGCGGCAGTTCCCCATTTACACTCATATATCTAGCTAACATCACATTTTTGAATATCAGAGTATTCTGAGAACTACAGGTTTTCAAGGAAAATTACCTCAGACGCCATTATTAATGTTTATTGTTCTTTTAACAACTTATCACTGAGGAAACCCATGGTATGATAAAAAGATAACTAACTTTCTTGTGAAAAAGAGAAGTAAGCATTCCCATGAAATATAGAATTTTAAAAGTGTAAATGTTGTTTCATTTTATTCCAGTGGAGAAAGTGAAGGACAAAAATGAAAGTACAGGTCAATTCTGTCCGAAGATACTTTCTCAAATCAAGGGTCACAGTTATTATTCACATAAATGTATACTATACAATGCAGTTAAACCCTGAACAAAATTATCATATATGATGGTCACAATGTGGACTTCAGTATAAAAACCTTTCTTTTGTTTGGATAGCATACTAGAATTTTAAGTATTTTCACATAAATGCCAGCTATAGCTTCTATTGTCAAGGATTTTAAGAGAAGAAAAAGGAAATTATATAGGTCTTAAAGGCTTTCAACTGGATAAATAGTATGAACTTCAAAGAATTCGGAAATAATGTGGGAAAGCTGATAATAGGTTTGATTATATCAATTGCTAATGTTATGGATATATGAGAAAATATTATAGAAAAGAAAGATTGTTTCTACGGAAGTAGCTTCCAATGCTCAGCTGGGAAGTGTATCTTCAGCTTGGAGAAGACTGGCCTGTGCCACATGCAGAATGACTATTTTCCAGATTAGTGTTGAAGCAACATAATATGTATTTCCAAAGATATGTGCTACAGTGATTTCCAAACACCCTATAGCTCTGGTTCTCATACTCTTATTTGTTCAGGAATAGTTAAGACTCATAATTTTCTACCTCCTGCAAGATGGAGTGCAAAATACTGATTTAACTGTCATTAAATCAGTATTTTGCATTTGGGAAAAAAATATATATATGTTTTCTTCTATACTTTGGTTATAGAAAAGTACAAACTTCTCTGTAGTCTTTTTTTGCTTTCAGAAGATGATGAAGCTGTAAAAATTTTAGTGCAGGATACCAGTAAAATCAAAACTTGTGTGAATATTAGATTTGAATGGGACTATGCTCTCACTAAGAATCTGTCCTACCATGATATTACAAAAGTCTCTGCTAGGAGGCCCAGAACTATGAAGTGCCAGTCTTATTGATACTTGCTCTTCAGTTTCTAAGTACTCACATACATGGAGTCCATTGTTTTTTGAGTAAAAAAAAAAAAAGCAAGATACATAGTTCTGTGTATTAGCATCTGTCATGAGACACAGTTGTTGCTGTTAACTCATTTTTCTTGCTACAAGGCTCAATGTAGCAGCTTTGTTCAGATGCGAAAGGAATTGCAATTCATCTGCAAACCTAGTTATACTATGAATAAAACAAATTTTTGTATTACAAACCCCAGAAGTATAGTAGATCATTGCTTCTACATTTTGATCTTAGCTGTAGGTTTAAGACATGATAATTTAGGTTGGCTAAAATAGATATCTTTAAATACTAGTCTTGTCCTGGCACGTTACTGAATGCTGTTTATGCAGTGTGCTGTCTAGAAAGCAGTTGGCTTTTGAGGAGCTTCTATTGTTTTTCCTTTCCTAATCAAACATTTGACGTATGGAGTCTAATCCGCAGACAATCCAATCTTTCTTTTTCTTTTTCTTTTTCTTTTTCTTTTTCTTTTTCTTTTTCTTTTTCTTTTTCTTTTTCTTTTTCTTTTTCTTTTTTTTCTTTTTCTTTTTCTTTCTTTTTCTTTTTCTTTCTTTTTCTTCTTTTTCTTTTTTTCTACTGTAGATAATTTCACCTGTGTGTCTTCTCCATATGAACTGTGTTCTTAGATATATAAATATATTTTGAATTGTATTTGTTTCTGTTTTAGTGTTAAGACTGTCTTTAATTCCTTCTTCACAAAAAAAATAACTTTTACCAGAACATTTAAAAGAAGAAAATATAATGTTATGTAATCTATCTTTGCTCATTTTGAGTTCTGCTTTACTTCCCGGTGATCCCTATTTACAACAGTTTGATGATGTTTTCCAACAGAAAGCTGTCACAAGGAATGAGGTGGTTTATTCATGATAGTATATGTATTGAGTCTGACTGAGATGGAGTAAATTTTCCCCACAGCAGCTCTCTCAGTGCTGTGCTTTTTGTTGAGAGCTAGAAGGGTGCTGATAACACACCCATGTTTTGTCTGGTGCTGCGCAGGGCTCGCACAGCACCAAGGCTATTTTTTAAACATTTTCCCTGCAGTTAAGATGGGTTGGACAAGATCTTGGGAGAGGACATGACTGGGACAGATGACCCAAACTGACCAAAGGAATATTCTATACCATATGATGTCATCTTAATAATAAAAGCTAGGAAAAGGAGAGGGAAGGCGGTCATTCTCTTGTCCTCCAGAGAAGCTGCTATGAGTTTGCAGCTCTGCTTCCTGGAAAAGGGGACACACACATGGTCTGCTGATGGGAAGTAGAGAATACATCTTGTTTTCTTTTGCTTCTGTGCACGTGGCCTTGCTTCACTTTTCATGAAACTACCTTTGTCTCAAACTACAAATTTCATATTATTTTCTTCCCCCTGGTTCAACAGAGAGGAGGAAGGGGAGGAGTGACAGAGCAGTTTGGTGTGTACCTGGCATCCACCACAGTCTTTTTTTGGAACCTTATGTGGGACTCAAACCCACGACCCCAGGATTAAGTGTCTCATGCTCTATCAACTGGGGGTGTTGCATGTACATGTTACTTAGACATTCACACAGATTGTTTTGTTGTGTTCTTAGACTCATGTTCATAAAGAATAAAGAATAAAAATTTATTAGGAGATGAACTAAACAATCTAATTGAAAAGAGAAACTCATACCTGTTTATGTATTTATTTGTATGAATGTATATGCATATGTATATATATGCAGGCTGTATATCTGATTCTCTGAAGAAAAGTGGAAACATTTCATTGACAATCATTGTCCTAATCTGAAGACTAAAATGGTGTATATAATGTATATAAATTATATAAAAATGTAGCCCCATATGTCTGAGAAAATGCAAGGGGCAAGAGATTTGTCTTACTGTGCCCAATGGTAACAGATCCCAGTCCAAGGCTAGGAGTGTTTACCCATGAGCTATGAATGTCAGATTTTTACTACGTGAGCAAAAGACTAGATTCTGTATCTGTAGGCTAAAATAGTCACTTTTTACCATCTTCATGGTAAAAAAATATTTTACTTTTTTAACCTTCTTTGAATTGATCAATTAACAAATGAGGTGGGATAATAGTTAGATATGCATTGTTAGAAATTTGAATCAATACCCTATGGGTTTCCGGGTTTCCTTTTCTAGATGCAAAATATACACCCATATACAGTCTCAAGACTACAGTTCAAATGAGAAAAATATACAATCTGAAAATTAATTTGTAGAATGAAATTTGTAGAATGAAAAATTTACCAAGTTTGATACTGTCTCTTTCAATAGTATAAAAAGGAGATTAAGTACATTCCAACATCCACACAGGGTTATATTGTAATCTTAAAAACTTTCTGGCTCCACTGTTCTATTAGTAAGAGATTCCTGTCATTAAACATCTTGGCCAGTCATTTTCAAAAAGCATACATCCTGAAGACTTTTTTACACAAGTATCTTAAGGATTTAAGCAGGAAATGAACACAATCTATCACAAAGTCTATATGCATTTCAGTATTATTTAAAAAATGCATAATTTTATAACATTTTATATATTTATTTTCTACAATTGTTATAATTTTAACTACTTCAATTTGAATGACTATCCAATGTCCATAAGTCACTTAAATATTATCTAGTATACTTCAAATGAGACTTAAGTAGTGTGCAAAACTTCTGTACAGAATTAATTTCATGGATAGCATGCAAGTGTATGAATTCTTTAGTCTTAATATAGTTATTTGGAGAAAAAGCCAAGAAATTCTCAGCATCCTAATGCAGCAGGAAGCAAAAATGATTGCCCCAGTTTATTGTAATCACTTTTTACCTAGAAAAATACAGGTACCTAGAAAATCAGATACTATCACAGAGGAATGTCACAGAAAAAGTTTATTTTTCTTTGTTTAGTCATGTTTAAAAAAAATAAAATGGAAAGAAAAAAATGTGTGTTTAAGCATCCTAGTGAGATTGCTGACACTGATGCTGCAATGCAAAACATCTAGTGATGCTGGTCATAACACATTACATGAAAGACTTCTAATGTGAATGGCCTCAGTGCTTCCCAGCATGATGTGTTTGCCATTAGAAAATTCAAGTAGCTTTTGAGGACAGACAGGTAGATGTAGGGAGTGTATTTCATCATTATGAAACAAGAATTAAAATTCTTGTGATCCTAGGAAAATAACTTTAAATTCATCACATCTGATCACAAGAATAAAGGATTAGTCTTTGGCTATTTTGTACTTCCCTACTGAAGATAACCACAAAAGTAAAACATGGAGCATCACATTCTGACTAATTAGCTTTCGAGCTGTATGTAAATATTTTTCCACTTCAGGACTTTTCTACAGCAAGTATTGAGGTGTCTCATTAAGATTTTTATTTGTAATGAAGTCTTTTAAGCATAAAGAGGATTCAGAATGCTGTTTACATTGTGAAGTAGCTTGTATTCCAGAGAACCCATTGGAACCTGATTATCTATAATTCAATGAAGAGCTTCAAATTTCCAGAAATGTCACAGTTCGTTAAAAGTCATTAAGAGAAAAGAAATAAGTCATTTTGACACTTTGGAAAAAGTTTATATATATATATATATACACAAATATATATTTGGAATTTTAGGAAAAGTTTATATACTCACTTCTAAAGACTATTGCTAGACATTGTTTTTTTAAAATTTCATCTTAATTTATAAAATTCAGAGTAATGAGAAATCAATGTCAAAAGGCAAAGCAAAACCTTGCTTAACTGGATATAACATAAGATAGAATTTTAGTTTTGAGGTGGTTTTTTTTTTTTCCTCTTTTCTATTTTCTTTTCTTTTCTTTTCTTCTTTTCTTTTCTTTTCTTTTCTTTTCTTTTCTTTTCTTTTCTTTTCTTTTCTTTT
>JANHFX010004656.1:34490-63922 GCA_027560015.1 Chloroceryle amazona
AGTGTTACATTAAAACGCTTTAAAAGCAAATATATTACCCACACTTTTTTATTTTAAAAAAAAAAAAAAACCCCCCCCCCCCCCCCTTTTAGTCCAACTTTCACAGTTTTATCAAGAATTGGACTTGTTGCATAAAAATGTCCATATATCCACAGAGAGATGTCAGAAAGAGGAACCTGGCAAAACTGACTGAAAGAAGGGGAGAGACTTGTGAGGCCTGAGTGCAACCATGGCTGATGAAGCCTTGTTAGAAATAAAGGAAATCCTTATTTTAGAGATCTGCTTCTGTCTCTTGGTCAGGATGGCACCTCCCTTGATCTAAGCACCACTGTGGCTCAAAAACAAGGTAGAGAGCAGAGAGACCAAACTTCCCTGAGAAGCCCAATTGTAATGCTAGTTCTCAGCCCGTGCAAACCAAAACCACTGAAGTCAGCACTGAACCCCAGCAATTACATTATTTTAATTAAAAATAATCTTTCAAAATGTGTTTCTAAAACAGCATTGTCATTGAGGCATTCCTTCCTCGCTGCAGGAGATTAAAGCCCATGTTTAGCAGTGAACAACTCTGGGGATCTCACCCTTTCCTCTCTTTGAAGCTGAAGCACGAAAAAGGATGAAAGCAGGTAGTGAGAAGCAGAGCTTCACACTACCGACAGATATTAAAAGTGATTGCTCCCAGCTGTCCTTTCATGCTGGGAACCTAACACTTTGTATAGTATTACACAGAGCACTGTCCTGGGAGGTGGGACCACAGAACTGAGGTTCCCTGGGCCAAGGAGGGAATTCAGCCCATATCTGTCATTTCCTAAGTGGACACTGCTCTGAAAGCAAAGTGGTTGTTTGTCTCTTTTCCCAAGTAATAAGTGAAAGAATGAGAGAAAACGACGACAGGTTGCTCCAGGGCAAGTTTGGAGTGGATATTACAAAAAATTTATTCACTGAAAGTTTTGTCAGACATTGGAACAGGCTGCCCATGAAGTGGTGGAGTCACCATCCCTGGAGGTTTTTAAAAGATATGTAGATGTGGTACCTAGGGACATTGTTTAGTGGTGGACTTGTCGTTGTTAGGTTAATGGCTGGACTTCATGATCTTAAAGGTCTTTTCCAACATAAATGATTCTATGACTCTATAAGGACAGGTAAGTGGTAACAGAGATTGTATCACTTTCATGGAAATAGGGGCTAAGGGAAGGAAACCAACAGGACACATCAGTGTTAATGTTCTAGGGAGATGGCTGGTGGTGATGCAAGAGGGAATGAAAAGACTTATTTGCATATTCTAGAGCTGTCATCTCTAATCAAGAGTAAAACCTGTGAGAAAAAAATCTTCATCAAACAGCATTACATTTGAACAGTATGACAATAAGAAAAAAATAACTTCAGGGCAATTTTTTTTTTAAATTGTCCTAAATTTATTTCTTATCTTCATTACCTACTTTATCTTTTAAACTGTAAATAAATAAAGTTAATTATGATATGAATATAATGTAACTTAATCCTAAAATACACAAGATCAAGATATTAATTTTCTTAATAAGAGTGTTGAAGTCATCAAGGTTCATTAACACCCCTATATACCCCATCAAGCAAGGTCTATCTGCCTCTTCAAAGTTTAAAATAATTTTTATTCATACCCTCAAACTTCCTAATTGTCCCCTACTTAACTTACCTTCTGAACAGTAGTGTTTAAATTAAGCACACATCTCCACATTGCACTTCAGTGTTAGCTATTCGAACTGAAAACCTTTCCATAGAACAGAGCATTAGAAAATCACTGACAATGCTCAGCAAATACTTTAAGAGATTATGAAAGACACGCAAGCAGAAGGACAGGTAGTAAACTGGATAAGGGGTGATATGTTTTTCCATAACAATACTGATGCCCTGTGACCTGACAGCTTTTCTTCAAGAAGACTAGGAGGTAAGCAACTTCATTCTATTAAATTCTTACCTACTTATCTCCAAAATATTCCCTGATACAACAGCTTGAGATGTGTTATAATTTGTAGTTGTTAAAAATGTTTTCTATGTAGTACTTGAGACCATTTTATATCTGATGAATGATAATTATTTTTCTGTTGTATATAATTTTATTTCCTTGAGCCTGTTTTCTCCCTTCTGTGCACAAGCTTCCAGCTGCTAAGTTTTCAGGGCAGGAAAGGGAGTGGAAAACAGGACTCATACAGCCATGGACTCTAGCCACTTGTGCAGGAGGATTCTGTTTCAATCCAGTGCTGTAACTTCACTCCTTCTGCCATAAGAATATTGCTAGTTGTAAAGCAAACATCTCTTTGTCAGCCATTACACTGTTACATGGTGGGTTTCACTGTCACCAATGCCAACTGAATATATAAAACCCTACCAAAGCAAACTGCTGCTTGATACCTCCATAGCAGCATATTAAAGAGGATGTAATTGGAGTACATGCTCCTTCAGGTAGCATTAATTACCATGAAGGGTTAAGATGAGCTTTGGTTTCATACACTTAAGTGTCTATAATGTAGGTGTCACAGATGAGAGAGAGGCAGAATTTAGTTGCCTAATCACATGTACATCCTGCCTGGCCTCTCTCTCCTCTAGATAGAGGGATAATGTGGTGTCTCACATGCCCTAAGGTGTTTCCACCATTGCTAGATTCTTTTAGCATCTGAACTCAGCCACTATATTCAACAAGGATGAGTGAGCTATTGATCTCATCCTAAAGTAGACAACTGCATTTAGCAGGCAGAACAACTCTCCACATGCCAGGTCCAGGTGTCTCTCTCATGCTCTTGGCTACCTTGACTGTGTTGACTGAAGATTCAATTCAGTTGTCTGAATATGGGCATCTAGTTCTGTCTATGACCCTGTGGGTTATCTGACACACGTAGCTGATCATGGCTTTAATCAAACATTTGCTCTTAGAAGAACAGAGTCCGCCACTATAATATTCTAACATAGAGGCCAGAAAATGTGTGACTGAAATAGTATGAGGTCGAACATATCAATTTTTTTGAAAATGACAATTCCAGAGGTGTTGGGTTGGATTAGCTTATTCTTAGACTTTTTCATTTTTCCTGAAATACCATAAATCACAGACATTTGCCCTCTGCTATATTTTACTGTAGTTGAAAACTGTCAGGTTTTCCTACAAATTGTTACTGAGCTTTTAATAATTCTCATAAATCAAGAGAAATAAAATCAAATAGTTTGCTATATTGTAAATAAAAAACCTGTAAATTGTTCTTTGTGTATTATAAGCCTGAATTAGTATGTTTCTTATGGTATTAACTTCTCAAAATGTATTTCACATTGATCTTGTTCTCTATCTAAAATGTTTAAAAAATTATCTCACTATGCAAAGTATTACAAATTTATCCTTCATGCTAATAGTATCATTTAAATCACAATTTTAAGAAATTAATTTGAAGCAAAGTAGGCATGAATCTCCGCTGACTTTTATTAATTTTACACTGAAATAACCTCACTGACTTTAATGGATTTGCTTTTGAATTGTATTTCAGAGTAAAAAAGAAACAGGCAACGTGTCTTTCTGCAGTATCTGCTAAAGTAAACAATTATCCTTGTAGTGTAATGATTAATATTGGACAAGTCGGAATACATTTTAGCATAACAATTTCAACTCGTGTATGAACAATTTTTACTTACTTTGAGCTGAGATAGACCTTTTCCAAATCAGTTAATGATTATGCAGTTTTTCATATCTTTGTTAAACATGCTTTTCTATTAAAGTTTAGCATCCCTTGGGCAAACAATAATTATTTGATATGGTTTCCTGGTTAAACAAAGTTGCAATTTCAATTAGGTTAAAAAGTAAAAAACTTAAGATAAGACCCTCAGGCGTAAACAAAATTTATTAACACATTTATTATAACTTCACTTTGGCTTTGAAACACTAATTGTGTAGTTACCACCACATTTGTAGTTTTTCACAGTGAAATAATATGGATATATCCATTCAAATTCAGACCTCAAGATTTCAGAGGAGCAATAATTAGCAAACGTTAAACCTGATAGTTGCGATCAGGTTAAAAATATTACAAATGTAATTGAAAACAAGTTACAGGGTAATTTCAGTATTTCCTTTGATAGACTTCTGCTTAAAGAGAAATCACACCTTGATGTATCTGTTTTAAATCAACCTTACATCTGGAAGACGGAGGTTGACTTTATCAGGTCATATGAAAGGAAATAGCTTTTCATGCGATAACTTTGACATCTTATTTTGTAAACGAGAACACTTTGGTGATTTGCAGAAATAGCCTAAGACACACTTGTCTTTTGACAGATGACATTAAATCTACTACAAATACCATCCTGTGACATATGTGCTATGCATAGAGAAGAAATATAGTGGTTTTCTCTTTGAAAGATAAAACCATATAGAAATATCAGAGTGAGTCTAAAAAGTTTTCACAAATCAAACTCAGTACAACTCAAACTGGAATATCTAGATTTTTTCCAGACAAAGTTAACAGTGTGCACTGGAAACGTTAAATAATTCAGAAAAAAATTAGGAGCAGTACAGTTCCAATCACTAATGGCTTTAAAATAAGACACACATATACAGACATACGTGCATATTTATACATATATATTTGCTTTTAAAAATTCTTACTGTTTATTTATTGAAAAAGGTCAAAATATTTTCAGATTTCTATTTCTTAATGAGGTAAACCCAAAACTGGTGTTCACACACAGTGATGTATTTTAAAATGCCATTTTTAGTGTGCTTTGCTTATGGCTATTATTTGGGAATTTCTTAAATGGTTACAAACCTGTAACTCGAAGTTTATCTGTGCCAATTACAACCTCGTTTTCATCCACTGTAAAAAGTGGCTTGCCATCCTTTGAGTTGATCTGAAATTGCTGACCGTGGAATTCCACCATTTTAGGACCTGCAATGCAGAGTAGAATAATGGAATAATGACATTATCTTTCTTCAATTTTCTATATAAACTGCTAATAATTGGAATTGTGGCCTTAATACATTTAAGTACATTAAGTACATTAAGGATCATGAAGCATCCAGATATTCTAAGGATAGTGGCCCTTCAATACTGAAATTGGAAAAGTCTGTTTACATGATCTAATTTGTTGTTCAAAACTATGCCTTGAGTCATGTTTTCAAGTTGTATTTCCAGGGAATTGGGAAATCCCTCACAAAATGATCAAACAAAACATTCATGTTCTTGGTGTTGAAACTGCTAAGATTCTTTGATCAGTATGAGTCTATGACTTTTTTTTTTTCCTCTTAAAAACACAGAAACAAAGTATAAAAGATTTTACAACAATAGCACTTTTGATTAGGCAGGCTCAAATGCTTCAAAATTACAAGCATCCCATGTAAGAGCAGGACCCTCAGCTTTTCGTAACAAATCCCAGTTTATCTCCACTTGTCTATCAGTTGTTGCTGATCAAGTTCTTAGAAGAGTTTCAAAAAGCTACAGAGTATTTGCAATTGGATGTGGTACTCCAAAAATTAGAATAGTTGTGTGCGAGAGTGTCTTTACATATTACCAGTTCCTAAATTCTGTATTGGCTTGATAGGTGAATATAAATCAAAGCCTTAATATTCCCCTTTCTAACAACCCTATAAATTAAAAATTTACATTACATAAGTTTGAATGTCTTATTTGATAGAGTCATCATCTAGATCTATGTTCAGAATTTAAATTATAGAGAATGGTCAAAGCAGGTAGGATCCTTTTCAGCAATTTTTAATAAAGGTAATTCACAGGCTATCCATGTGACTGAGAGGCACTGAGTTGCTTCCTTCTCAGTAAGGAATTGTCTTACCATGCCTACTGCTATAAATGTTAAATATATTTCAGGTAGTAATTCTTATTAGAAATAAGATTTTTAATGGCATTAGGCAATGGATGATCGATATTGCTAAGAAATACATTCAAGTATTTCCTAAAATCTGCATGGTAGCTGATGTGAGAAATGCATTCCATAAGGTTCTATACAAATTGCTTATTGCTTCACCTAGCAGATGCAAAGTATTGCTTTTAATTGCTCATCAAGCATGGAAAGGGTTATAGAAGAAGTAATGTCTTAAACTAGTGCAGCAATTTAAAGGCATAAACCCCAATATTGATTCTGCTTGAAAATGCTCTAGAGAGAGGGCTAAACTCTGCAGTACATTACACTCTGTTGGACATGTGCACCCAGGCACAGACTTTTTGAACTCAATTAGTCTTTTCTCTAAAGCTTCTCTGAAGCACATGGCTTTATGTCTGAGAAGTGTATTGCAAAAAGTGAATGAGCTCAGGAATTCTGTGTGAGCCAAGGATGGATCCCTATCAATGCTTTCCTAGAAAATCTTGGTTAAGGTGTAGTATAGTTAAGTAATAAAACTGCTCATTTATGTAATGTAGGTAGATCCTTGTTTGTTCAAATAAATCAAAGGCCTAAGTAAACTGGCTTTTATCAGATTTACTGGTGCTTCAGGGGCCAGTTCCTCATCCTTCCCATTCATCTAACATCATGATTACAGTGCTCAGCATGAGTGTGGGAAACACAATCAAAGCCTCCGCTGCCTGACATGAAACAAGTTAGGTGATTCAGTCAAAATGAGTTTTTGGCTAAAAGGGGTTTAGGAATGATTCTTCATCTCTTTTGTTGAAGGTATTTTACACTATAGAAAAAGAAGGTACTATTTGGAGCCTTTACTTGCTCCACAGGAATGGAACACAAATCTCCAACTTCCAGGGTCAACAGGCTGACTGAAGGACTGCTGGAGAAATGTTATACTACCACATTTTATTCTCCTGATCCTGCTTATTGTTGGACCTCATTCTAAAAAGCATGCAACTAAAATATCTGCTGTATTAGACCCAGCAGATGAGACAGAGAGGGGAATGTTTACCCTGTAGGCTCTCTGACAAAGCTAAGTATTTTTCTTTTCAGTGCTGTCAGTATTTTAGTAGGTCTGGCATGCTGGAAGAAAATATTTTTATAGAGATATAGAATATTTATTCGTTAAAAGAATTATTAACTGTGTGAAGATCCTGAAGACTTACATTTTAGGTGTATGTACTTTAAAGTAAAGCAGGTGCCCCAATACCTTCTACAGATTCAATTCTAAACTGTGAGGTTTTATAGTGTGGATAATCTTTAAAACACTTATTAGAAAGTGCTCTAAGTATATTTCAACTATTGTGTGAGCTTGCAGACAATAATATGCAGCAATATCTCTAAAAGACTCTAAAAAATAAATAGATACTGTTAATATATATAACTGTTAATTATTTACACACTACCAAAAAAATAATAATGTGAAGATACTCTAGTTTAAAGGGAATGCTATCTACTGATTTCCTTGGTACAAAGGCTGTCATCTTTGAAAATAAATTGCCAGACATCAGTAGTGGCACTTCTGCTCTTTCTTTCTCAGCACCTTGCTAGGCACAGAAGTTTTCACTGATCATAAAGCATTAGGGGAAAAAAAAAAAAAAAAAAGTGGATTTGAGAGAACTGGAGAAGTGTGACATGATTTGCACCAGGACTAACCTGATCTCTTCTAAGAGTACATTTATCTTCTTGATTTGCTATTTGCTGAATCTATTTCACAAGCAAACTTGTCAAGGAAAGATTTTCCATGTTTCTCATAGCAAGAACAGGAAAAACCTACCTCAAACAGCATGAACTGATTAATGTAATTCGTTCATCTACATATTCCCAGAAAACTGACAATTTTTTATTAATTAGGTTGTTAAGGAATGTAGATAAATTCACAGAGTGGTGTGACACAACAAAGGAAAATAGTTCTAAGATACAGGAGTTGCTTTAACTGTTTGAATTTATGTTTAATATATAACACTAAATATTATTTACATACCTTGGGCCAAGTTCTGTTTCCTCTCACCCAACCAAAGTAAACAGGCATAGATAACAAACTCATGTTGTGAAGACTGACTTTTTCATCTTTCCTCTCTAATGCAAATTTCAGGCATGATTTCCATACAGAACTTCATGCTAATACAACTAGACATGAGATATATACCAGTTTCATTAAACTGGTGCGTGTATGCACTGACCTCTTTCCGGCAGTGACTGGAACAAGGCTGAAATTCAGCTTTTCCACTCCCAGCTAATTGTTTTTAACATTAGACCACATAGGCACATTCCTCTTTTCTTTTACTCAATTAATATCTGATTATTCCAGGCAAGGCAGAACACCTTTAACATGAGAAATTGAGCGAGTCCTACCCTAAAATAATGAGATACAGGAAAAAGAGATAAAAATCTCCTTAGATAGATGAGGAACAAGAGGCATAACAGGATTTGTAGAAATGTGCTCAGCGTGGCTGAGCAGTAAATTTTACCATGCTAATGAATACATCTATACCAATAAATTACAGAAAGCCAAGGCAGAGGAGACACAAGCAGTGCCAATTTCTGCTAATCTGGTAGCATGGTCCTTGGCACAATCTCACCATGTGCCACACAGTTTGCTCCCAGACAATGTCCCTGTTCCTCCACGATGGGATGTTGTGCCATGTGTGGCAGATGCATGGTCTAGAAAGTGTGCCTTACGATGAGAGGCTGAGGGAACTGGGGTTGTTTAGTCTAGAGAAGAGTAGACTGAGAGGAGACCTTATTGCTCTCTACAGCTACCTAAAAGGAGGTTGTAGCGAGGCTGGTGTTGGGTCTCTTCTCCCAAATTACTATTGATAAAACAAGAGGAGATGGCCTCAAGTTGTGTCAGGGGAGGTTTAGATTAGATATTAGGAAGAAATTCTTTACTGAGAGAGTGGTTAGGCACTGAAACAGACTGCCTAGGGAGGTGGTGGAGTCGCCATCCCTAGAGGTGTTTAAAAAATGAGTAGATGTAGCACTTCAGGCTATGGTCTAGTGGATAGAGAGATGTTAGGATGAAGGCTGGACTTCATGATCCTAGAGGTCCTTTCCACCCATAATGATTATGATTCTATGAATCTGCCCTGTCAAAGACCTGACAATGACCCAATTGCCAAAAGAATGTATTAGAATGACCTCAGTTGACTTGACTAGGATATATATGGATCCCCTTCAGAGAGCCATTTTGTGTTTGTTCTCCTACCCAAGGAAACTTTCAAGGACTGAGTGACCCTGTGCTCCTTACTAGTGAGTGGTACCCTTTTTGGGTAGCCTTGAATTGGAGGTTTCCCCTTTTATGAGTGAGTGTGAGCACACTTTGATTCATCTTTCTAGCAGGAATATTCCTAAAACTTAGGAATTTGTTGTGTAGTAGTATATTCCCACCTGACATATGAATGTGTAATTCAGTTTTGTCTGTCAGAGTGCTAGGTAAATTTTTATTGTAATAAATCCACATTTGGGGCAGTTATTGCTGTCTGTTTTGTGGGTGCCCATGAGGCACCATGATGTCTGCTCCTGGGGCAGATTCTGGGTCCTGGCCTGGTTTGGTTGCTCATGTAGATGTAACTATCTCTACTTGCTAAACATTTTCCTGCTTTAGATGTTTCTCGTCATGCTGTGACCCATTAAGGTGTTTAGTGATTTTTTATTGCTTAAGAAAAATTTGGTGCCTATTACTCTTAAGATTTTTTTTTCTGATCAAGAGCTAGAATTTAAACATGGAATTCAATCATGTAGAGGGCAGTAAGGCAGGATCTAGAATGGGTGCACTGTGAACTACACCCATTATATTTTAAAGCTTATAAGAAAATGTCTGCAAGCACTGAGAGCACTCATTGCACATTGTATGTTTCCCAAAGAAGTCTTAACTGGTGGCTTTTTGAAACTACAACTCCTGGCCTTGTTTGTGCTGGGTTTGCAGCCAGATTTGAATAAATCTTTAACAAGAATCTTTAGGTCCATAGTTTTCTCCAGATGCCCCAGTAAAGTGGGACGAGGATTGTCCGATAGATAATCCTCATTATCAGTGAATGGTATGGATAATTGATGTATTTTAAACCATTAGAGGGAATGCTAGGGTAAACCAAATTCAAGCATTTGTATTATTCATGCTTGAGATAAGACATCTCACTATATGTGTGGAACAAATTTCAAGAAGCAATGACAGGCTTTTAAAAGAATATAAATGTTTATGTAACCAAAAGTAGTCGCTGATTTCTCTTAGTTATATTTCACAATACACACATACTAGTTATATTGCAGTAACACTAATTGTTTTGTGATCCCAGTAAGATTAATTTTCAGCTCATAATGAGCAGCTAAATTCAGTATCTGAAACTTCAATCTCCAAATTCCTATGTACATTTTGTTTGCAACCCCTGATATATTAACTACATGTAATCAACTAATACTATATAATCACACTTATTGATAAAATCCTACAATTAAAAATGAAACATGACTGAACAGAAGTTATAGAGAGCATTTGAACTGTTTTCTCATTGCTCTGAGAGGTCTCACAGGAATTCACAGGTCATTCAGTTATCCCTGCTGATCAGCACTCCAATAATTCCTCACTGTTTCTTTTCACTTCCATCTTTAACATGTGCAGCTCTGATCATCACATTGCATATCTCCCTGATGCCACTTTAAATGGTGAGAAATTGTTCCAAAACCAATTTACCTATTCCCTGCAAAAGAGCACAATGCTAAACAGCCTTCCTTTATGTTTCCCCTCCTCACTCTTGACTCTCCTAGGAGGTTTTACAGGAAAGGAAGGTCTTTTCTTTAGTCAGTCTATTTCAGTCAAAAAGCATTTAAATAAATTTCCTTCTACTGCTACCCAGCCTTTGAATTCCAGGCCAATATAAATATAGAAGGACAAGACAGCAAAGAATCTTCTATCAAAAATAGGGCCTGCCATAAAATACATATCCACAAATGCTTAACATAAATGGAATTGGTAACATGTAGGCAGGCTTTTCAATTCCACTTCTACCAAGTACTAAGAACTTTCAGTGTATCTTTAAATCTTTCAGAAGAAAAGACTTTCCAACACTGAAGTTACTTATTTAGTTTCAGATCTTTTATTTTCTTACTCTCTTCTACTATCCATCATTTCTGATAACCAATGCCTGTCACCTGCTCTGTATATGTCACTCTTCTCCTACCACTTAGAATCATTGAAGTGTTGAATCTAAGCCAAAATCCTGAGTGCTCTGGGGTATTGCTATGCAATTTTCTTTCTTTCTTTCTTTCTTTCTTTCTTTCTTTCTTTCTTTCTTTCTTTCTTTCTTTCTTTCTTTCTTTCTTTCTTTTCTCTTTCTTTCTCTTTCTTTCTTTCTTTCTTTCTTTCTTTCTTTCTTTCTTTCTTTCTTTCTCTTTTTTTTTAGTTAACTTTTATTATATTGAAGAATCTTACTTAAGATGTCATTAAAAGTGTATTAAAAATGTAATACTCCTGCAGATTCAGCTCTAGTTCCATGAGTAATAAAGTACCAATAAATGTAAAGCCATTACTTTATAGCATAAAAATAGTTTTTCATATGGAATGGTATGGAAGTTCTCACTGGTCTTTTATTAGAACAAATGCATTATTACAGGGAATATGTAGCACATTGCATATATGCATTTTATGTCCATATCATACATCTCTCATCACCTTGAAAAACATTTCTAATACATTAACAGAAGACTTGCTGCTCCTGTTTCCTCTTTTTCTCTTAGTTCTCCTTTTATGCTTTGGATGCAACAACTATGCACTCTCCAGTCAAAGTAATGATGCCTTACTGTCCGCAGTTCTTATACTTTGTTGTCTGTGTTTGTACACAGGTCCAGAGATCTTTAGAAAATTGGATCTGAAGGACCATTGCAAACATCGATCATGCAGACACTGGCAACTCAACCTAGTGTTAGGTATTTAGGTGGTAGCACTTTCCCCTCTCAGAGTGATTTAGCTAGCTGATTTATCTAATTAAATGCCTCTTTATCCATCTCAGCATTCTCCTTATAAAATTCTCTATTTAAATATATAAAAAAAGAAACCCATAAAATATTGCATGTAGAAACCATGGCAGGAATAGGAGATCACATTTCCCACACAGTCTGTGGTGTCACATTTTCTCTCTGTTTTCTCCAGAATCTGTTGCATCATGAGTAACAGGAAAAGGTGAAACACACAGCCCTCAGTAAGGTTTAAAAAAAAAGGTACTTGAGATAAGGCATGACAATTTGAAGTCCTGTATGTAGAGAGGACAGCTGATCTGTCTCTCATCCCTGAGCAAATATTTTAACCACTTTATCTTTTGGATAATTCTTCCCCAACTTTTTCTTTTCTCTTTTTTCTTTTCTTTTCTTTTCTTTTCTTTTCTTTTCTTTTCTTTTCTTTTCTTTTCTTTTCTTTTCTTTTCTTTTCTCTTTCTTTTCTTCTTCTTTTTTTCCTTTTCTTTTTTCTTTTCCTTTTTTATTTTCTTTTTCTTTTCTCAGTTCTCCTTAATAGAAAATATCTGTTGCAGAATGATAGGCAAGATTAAAACTATGTAGTGTACTCCATGTTTCTCAATCACTTTCATTAACTTTTTAACTCTGAAATTGTGTATTTTGCCAGAGCAAGTTAAGACTGCATTGAAAATACATACTTCTAACTCAGGTACTGAATGTAGTTATTAATGGAATAGGAAAGGCATATCACATTTACTTTGACATCATGGGTTACATACAATTGCTAAATATTACTCATGGAAGTCTGACATAAAAATTGACATGCTGAGTAATTTAAGGAAATGTGATCATGTCACTTTTGTGTTTGTTTTGTTTTGTTTTCCCTATAATTACATCTTCTATTAATTTTCTTTTATTCATTTTTTTTTTTTTAATGAGACCAGAGGCAAAGGGTGAATATTGCCTCATTCATTTCAGAATGATGAGCTGAGAGAAAACAGCTATACAACTCTTCGACATTCATTTTATGTTTTTTTAATTGTTATAAATATCTTTCTATTTTATTTATGAATTACAGCAATTTTCCTGAAATGTCTGACCAAGAAAATAATCTGCTAAGTCTAGGTCCCTCAGAAAAAAGATACGAGAAACTTTCTGAGCATCTCCAGCTTTTTAAAACCATTTTTTTCAATGGGGTTTCATGATTTTCAGTGTCAGGTTTTGCAATAACAGTGAACAGATACTAACAACAAATACATGGAGTAATTTGATTTTGCTCTCCTTTGCCTTTCATTCTTTTTAAGACTGCTCAAGATTGAAAAAAGAGTTTCTTACCAAAATGACTATTATGTTAAGAGAAATACCAAATGAAAATAGAATGGGATCAGAGTATCAGGGGATTTTTCTTATTTTTCATAGTTTGAACAATACTATGAATGCTTATTTTATTTTTAATTTTCATAACATTCAATGACTCTGATATTGAAATGAATAGTGGCTAGAAGTACTAAACTATTTGAGAAAGCATTTTCTAAAATTCACAGAACAAGAAGAAACTCATAGAATTACCATGAGAAGAAATAACCTTATGCAGTTTTTATATATATTATGTATATAGCCTTTATGTACCAGCAATAAACATTCAGACTGTAAAATGCTTCAAATAAAAATAAATCTCAAAACATTATTAAATTAAATAAACATGTGTGTCTTCTATGCTGACAATTATGAGTTTATATTAGTACAATGCATAATGTATTTTAATTAAATCTTAGCAATAACAAATTACTGTGAAATATTTATCCATTAAGCTTTTTCTGAGAAATTACAAATAGTAGAAAGCTTTTGTTTTCATATTGAAAGTGTGGTGTTTGAATGAGAATATCAGGAATTGCGTAATAAATGTGTGCATCTCTAAAGACTTCAAAATTTTTCATAAACATGAATACACTTAGTTTAATAACATAGGTCGTGATCCCACAAAATATTTACAGTGATTAAATTCAGTCAAGCTTGAATTTGTTTTCTGTTGCTCTCTATGGTATTAGTACATGGAAAGAATTAAAAAAAAAAAATATCAAAACTTGTTTTTCTTCTTGGTAATCTTCACAATTAATTCAATACATTTGATGAATTCTCCAGGGACCTGAACACTGTTTATTGCAGGACTATCAATAGGATCATAGATCAGATCAAAGAGATACAGTCTCTGTTACAGGCTTCTTGATCTCTGTTAGATTCATAGAGCTAAATGCTGATCTGAATTCTATCTGCCTCATCTCATCAAACTAGACTAACACAAGAAAATATTAATTATAGATATTTTAGAAATTGTTGCTTAAATGATCTCTCTTGCCATTACCAAAAGTCTGAGATTACATTAATGGGGATTTTTCTCAAGGAGCTGTCAGACCCCCACATCATGCACACCTTATGGGCAATAGTAGCAATAAAACAAACAGACAAACAAAAAGCAACAAACAGCCCTCCAAAACTCAAAACTTTCAGACACTATCAGAATGAACCCCACATATTTTCCAAGTAAACAGCCGGCAGATGCTAAAATAGCATCAGTGATTCCTTAACACATTCCTCTTCCACAGTCACCTAAGCAAGTCCTGCACTGACTTGTAATATTGAGTTAGATAGAATAATCAAAGGACCAAAGCCAGGAAAAAAAGCAACAGCAGCTGCAGAAGGTGAATGAGCAACTAGTAATCATGTTGATGACATTTCTAATTTATGTAGTTGATAGAAATTAAAATAGGAGTGAGGACTTACCTGCCATCATTCTATCATCATCCATCATCACTATGGTTTTCTAAGTAATATACAGGTTGTAAATAATTTTAGTTTTCTTTGTTGTTACTGTTGATATTTCAGTTTGGTTTCGGGACTTTTGTTTTTTAAAATTCAAGGAAAGCATTTCATTGTGTCAAATATGAATACTGGTTTGTTGGGTTTTTTTCCCTCTGGTAAAGGAACAGATACAGTAAACACAAATAAATTCATTTTCTTAAAAATCATAATAAAGGCATGTTCACTTTTTTCTTTTTTTTTCTTTTTTCTATAGCATGTAGTTAATTTTCTGTCTCATCTATAGGTTCAGTGAAAATTAGGCATATTTCCAAAATGGCATGCTTGAAGAACAGATGCCCCTGGAACTGTGGCTTCTAGCTTTTCAGCACACAGTGTCAGTCCCAATCTACAATTACCTATCGGCTTGTGATATAATTTTCTTTCAAATCTTTAAAGTTTCTTGTCACTTGACTACTGATCTTGATCTGCTTGGATTCCTTGTCCACAGCAAACTCAGGACTAGAACCTGCAAAAATTCACCTCAAACACCAAACAGATTTTAGAAAATTAGAGATATCATATGACAAACTATACTGTTGTTCAAAATAGTTTCAACTTTTATTATGTTTAAGGTTTGAGTCCAGTGAATATGCTTAATATTTTGTTAATTTAGAGAGTTATCACACAGAAGGTGTAAACAGGAGGGCTATCAGTTATTAAGCTATGGCACAAGGTTAAAGTAACATGATTAAGGCACTTAGCACCAAATTAAAAGACTAAATGTAGGGGTCTGCTATGTAGATATTTATATATGAACTAAATCTGTAAGTTGCCATCATAGTCTCTGCAGATCTAGTCAAATAGTCAATGATATATAGAAAGCTATTAATCAGCCAAGAGAAATGCTTCAGTTTCATCATGTGTCTAGCTAGTCTCTGTTGCATATGTTATACAGATCAACTTTGCTAATAAAAGAACATAGATACGGAGATCTCACATAGCCATGTAGACACACTTACATTTAGGTGTTTAAATTCTGCTCCAGATCCTTCATCAGGTCACACTGCTGATAAACCTTTTTGACAAGGTCTTGTGAGATTCAGAAGTATAGATTTCAGAAGTTTCAGAAGATCTCTGCAAGAGAGCAGAATCTTTTCAGCAGATTTTGGCTATAGGTAAGACGGGCATTAAGTACCTTGAAGTGTGGATCACAGTTCTGGTCTCAGATACCTGCTAAGAAACACTGTCGTTCCTGTACAGTCCTTGTACATGTTTGGGTTTTCTCCTGTGTGGACTTAACAGTATAGAAGGGAATGGGAGATCCCTTCCCATATCGTAAAGATATGATTGAACCTGGACATGGAAGATGTGAAAAGCTGTTGACTCAGTGATATCAATGAAACATTGATTTTATTGTAGGAAAACAAATTAACTGTCTTGGGCGATTTCTTGCGAATATGCATACTTGTGACATCTTTGTTATTTAACAAATAATCAATAATGCTTCCACATTATTGTCATCTCACAGTCAGTGTTATCTATTTCAGTCTTTCTTAGATATCACATAGGTCAGTGAAAAGTCATCTTTGAGTGGCTAAAAACTTGACAGCAACACAGTTTTATTAGGGAAACAGACAAATAAATAGTATTCCCCAAACCCTAAATTATCTGTTTCTGATGTCAGTATATTAGAGGTATTTGGGCTATTTTTTCATACTAAGATGGTCTAATTAAACAGGTTTAACATTTTCCTTAGTATGTTTAAGCAAATGGTTATTTCAGTTTATTTAATATAGATGAACATCTTACTTAGCAGATGTGCAAGTAGATAAAAGAAGTATTTTTTAGGAGGCAAGGAAAGAACACAGTCAAACAATGCAGTGCTTTGATTCATAAGAATATGTGGAAAAAAGATTTTCATGCAATCTATTTTACTATAGGGAGAAGTATGATTCCCTGTCATCATTAATGCTTCCCATTAATGAGGAAAAGTGACAAAACACGCTTTTGATAATATCATTCCAAAAGTCATAACACAGTTGTTTGGGTTTTTTTTTTGTATGGACACTTTTTTCCAATTTTTTAAATATGTTCATTCCTTTTCCAGTCTAAGATCTGATTATGTATTAACTCCCATACTTGTAAAGAATAACTATTGAAAAAGAACTGCCTTCTTCCTTCTGTGTGGGTTATATGAAGCTCAAGTCTATGAAAGAAAAGTCTGTGTGTGTCTTCTGGCAGAGTAGAAGAAAGTCTTTTGCCTGACCATTATAAAACTGAGGCTGAGTAAGGAGTCTCATGTAAAAGGAAAGATCTGTGATACCCATGCTCTGATTTCTGCTTGTAGCCATAGTGTTCGGTAGCAGAAATTGCTATACTGTCAGGTAGATTACTTAGGGCCAATATCACTCAGCATTTAGAATAAAATTGAGAGTTCCATACATATGCCACATTTTGATTCTTTCTTCCTATTTTCTTTCAGTTCTTTACTGTCGTAGGTTCACAACCTTCCCTATCTTTAAAGGAGGAAGAAGGGAAAAAATTGACAAAGGAATCAAATTTCAGGACTGTGGATTGAATAGGACATAACTCAGGTGCTATGCCAACATCATTTGAAGCTCTTTACCACCAGATCTTTTAGCCTTAGCCCTTCCTTGTGCATTGTGTTTCTCACATAGCATGTTTTAAAAATTAAAATTTTAAGATATTATACTTAAGACATTACTAAATACTCCCAATTTCTGTATCTTCCTCCTTGTACCTTGAAAAATACTCCTTAAAACAGTGTTTGTGAACTAATCTTCCTTGTCTGCCATTAGAGATGACTATAGAAACCAAAAGATATCAGTTAATCTCACCTTCAGCCTTTGTGAAGTACAATTACACAGACTCCAAAGATATGAATTCCGATTCTCTGTTCCTGTAGAAAATGTTGTCACAAATCACTTATTTATATATAACAGTATCTTAAAAAAATTCCTCTTTTAGTAAGGAAACTTAATATAAGGAGCTTCTACAATACAATTTATCTAGTATGTTCTTACAGCTATTCAGGAAAGGGATTCTACAGTTCTGTTTCTTATGTTTGCTTCTGAACTAGTTTCATTTATTCTTTTCCTTAAATTTAGCTTGCTTTGGAGTTTCTGTCCTGTTTTGTCAGATCAGTGAGACCCAGCTGCCTCTGAACTCTACAGAAAATCATGATTATGCAGACTGAGAGGAAGATAAAGAAATATTCTGAACGATTAATTTCAAATATTCCAATTATACTTTTTTTTTGTGTTCTTCTAAAGGGGTATCTTGGTGATACAATAATTCTGAATGGTAACACAGGTAGATGCAGAATTTTTGTTTATCCTATTCAAATATAGTTGTAAATATAGGGACTACCAGACGGTGAAGCTGGGTGAGCTGCATAGCAACAAAATACTAACGCTGTCAGATCTTTTAAGTGCACTTGTTTACACTCAAAATATTGCTCTAATCAAAAAAAAAAAAAAAAAAAGTGTTATTCCATTAGATATTTTAACACTCATCCAAATTATCCATTCAATACAGAAAAGCCTCATCAATGCAGTTAAAACTTATACTAAAGCCTCCCTAGTATATATTCTTTTTCTTTGGTGTTCTGCACTCCATCTCAATGTTTCTTTGGGTTCTTAGGTTTGTCATTTCAGTCTTCTTCAAGCAGAGTTGGGGAGGGTTACAATGAATTGTCACAACCCTGTTGTCTTCAGTAGGTTATTGATGTCAATATTTGTTTGTTTGTTTGTTTGTTTTTTTCTTTGCTGTGAGTATAATGGTTTCTGAATTGCTTCAGAATAGCCTGAGTTTACTTTGTATATTTTTTATGACATTGCACTTCTGTTTCACTAATTCCCAGATAAAATTTGAAACTTGCATAACAGCCAAGTCCTTCCTTACTTTTTTCAAAGGACTACTGCTTTTTATGTAGGAAATCTCACCCTGAGGTTTCAGACCTTTACCACAAATGATATTTCCAGGCTTCAGCTATAAAATTTGCTTAAATAGTAGGGAACTGTCGCAAGAAGCTCAAAACAGTTCAGCTCAACACAATTCTAGACAAGTGCTTACAGTGTGTACTGTGATGTACTTCATAAGTTTGTTCACTAGTAATGGCAAAAAGATTAAAAATACCGCACTACAATTTCTTTTTATTCCTCTCCTCCCCCTCCCCTCTTCTCCAATCCTCTCAAAATTCCATTTGAAACTCTCTGATACTCTGAAAACCATGAATTCTGTATTTCATAGATTTGCCGTTCATTAAAAAAACTTAACTTCTAAAAGTATTACTACCACTGGTTTTACCACTTTCATGTCTTGAATTGCTGTGAAGAAACCTTGTGCTGTGAAAGTTTTTTATATTCTATACATTAGCTAATTACTATGCATAAAATTAAATTCCTATGTCATGCTTATTACCTGCCTAAGAACCACCGTAAATGCAAAAGCAGCACATGAATACTATAACATGCCCTCTGTGGAACATTTTGAGCCTGTATTTTTACTGTCAGACAATGGATGATTCCCTAGAAGTAAAAACAGTCTTCGTATTTTCTACTATTTTGATCTCATTATCAAAGCTTAACAAATAATAAATAAAAATAATAATTGTGTTCCCACTGTACATTCTTAGAAAATAAAAAAAAAAAACACAATAACCAAAAAATATTATTGAGAAGTGGCAGCAGTGAGAAAATCAGAAGGGAAGTCACACAAGACTATTCCTATGACAAGCAAAAATGCTATTGGAAAAGGATGAGATATAGGGATATATTTCCAGCCAGAAAAGAGAGTGCAAGAAGCCAAGAAGTTAATAAATTGGAAACAGGAAATAAATTTGCCAGTTTGCTACCAAAATGATTTTAAACTATTTTTCTTCCAGAGTGTTTTATTTCCCATTTTTAATCTGTTTCCCTATAGTTCATTTTCCCTTTTTTTTTTTTTTTTTCATAGTAATTTTGCTTGGTGTGGTTGTCAAAGTAGGAATCATCTAACTTAATTAAATATATTTAAAGCTTTGGTATTTAGACTAAATGAGTCTGCAAGCATCCTTTGGAAACCAGAGTGTGCACTTCTCTAAAACAGTTGACCTCACTGACTTAGGACACACACATTCCTCCCCTGTATTGAAAATGAATTCTCTATAAGATCCCTTTATTAAAATTGAATAATAAAAATAAGGTATATTGTTAGCTCAACATAAATGCTAATTTAAGTTTCTAAACCTAGGTGCTGCCTGGTCAGCATTTATGTATGCCAACATTTTTCATTCTGATTGATGTTGGATTCTGATTAGCCATTTACAATATCCTCATGTCTTCATTCAGACTAATGGCAAATGACTGCATTATTTCTTCCCAGCAGCAAGATAGAGAGAAAAGAAGGGGGTGTTCTTTAGACCATGTAATGCAGCGATTATAACATGAGGACATAAACTGTTCATTTACAAGAAAAGTTAGTAGGAGGTACTTCACAAGAGCTGTCCCACCAGATTCAGGAGATGTAGGGGAAATTCCTTGTTGAACAAGGACATGCGATGGCCCTTTAAGGATTGGACAACCCTGACTGAGTTAGCAGTGAGTCCTGAGTGTTCTTAAGATCACTGTGAAGGGCAGCAAGGAGGGGAAGCCTGGCACTGAGCAGGCAGGAGAGTGGAATGTGAAGGAGCTGTATTATCTGCAAGAGACGTGTGTACAGAACATGTACCCGGACGCATATAACCAATTAGCTTAGAGCTTACTATGTGTGCTTGTAACTGCTATCCAATGAAAGTAGTGAATGTACCCATGGACAGTTTAGAAGACTATATAAGCAAACTGTGTAGGGGAATAAATGAGGATGATATGCAGCCATATTGGTGTGATTGTTGTTACTTGGCTGGCTCCCCGTAGGGACCCTCTTCAAGGAGGTACATTTTTTTCTTCTGGATTATAGAATATAGTTATTTTCAGCAGACAGTAAACTAAAATACATATCTATGTACTGCTATAAAGGAGAGATTATATCCAAACTCCATTGGCCTCACTTATATTTGATAAATTTTACAAGGATCTCCTCCAGAATCTCCAGTTTTCACTTTTATTTGAGTATGTTTCAGTAGAATGCATGCTTTTGAAGCATAAAAGAGCCTTGATCTGCAAAGCTTCAGCTGAAAATTTTATATGACAAATCAAAGGGGCTAGAAATTGAAACCCATAGAGATTTCAAAAGAAAAGCAATATTCAGAGAACTTTTTTCAGGGATGCTAAAGATATTAGAAATACTAATTAACTGAGGATAAATAAGATAGGAAGCAGAAGATGTTAGGTTAACAAAATGTTAACAGTTGTAAAATAAAAGTATATTTCTGATATACTGTATTCTTAGGAATACTTTTTATATCACACCTAAAATGTTTCTTGCATTCTGAATACATAATTTACATATTTAGTACTGTTTCATTTCTAAGGATAATACTGTTCTTATCCAAGAGCTTAGAAAATCTACTGCCTTTTCATGTCTTCTGTTTGCTTCTTTTTCCACACAAATGAAAATTACAAGAAGAATTTGTGTTGATTATAAAAGTTCTTGTTATGGCCTTTTAGGACTTAAAAAAGCAAAAAAAGAACCAACCAAAACCACAGACACTATAGTTAAACACCTGTTAACATTTATAAACACTTCCTTTGTTGAAATTTCTCTCCCAGTTTAAAAGCAAACCACTTCAGATATTTCTGTATTCTAAGACTGTAGAAATTAAGTTTTACTTGTTTTACAGAAGAGGAAATTAGTGACAGGAGGTTACATATATGCCTGTGTCTGTCTTCAGTCAGGTATTTCCTTAAACTGTTTTAGGTATTATTTCCTTTTTTTTTTAAGTTAAAAGACGGAATCAAACATGATTCCTAGAACAAACCTAGGAAAAAATTCATAAGATTAAGCATCCATACAGTGTGCTAGGGAGATTGGAAGGGAAAAAATGAAACTTTTAGTACACTTACATAAAAAATAAATAGAGACAGTTATATTATCTTTATTAAATATGTGTTCAGGGTGTGTATTCTTGCTAACTGTGAGACAAAATAATAGAGAACATTTAGATAAATGTCATTTGAAATACATTAAACATAGATCATGCAAGATTAGCCATCTATATTTGAAGTTACCATGACTATGCATATAAAACTGCATGCTCATATTTAAATGGGTATATCTAATTAACTAAATGTCTATTAACTCAGTGCTCATTTTACTGATAAAAAACCAAAACAAATATTTTCATAACTAAATGGAGATTCATATGTATTATCTTTTACCATACACACTTGATGACATACTGTTTTCCAACTAGTTTACTCCACAGGAAAATAAAAAAATACTTCTCATATTTTTCTGAACTAAATGTAGTTTCCCCACAGCTTCATCCAGTCCCCACCATAACTGTGTAGCTTAGTTGTTATAATTTAATGTAAAACATAAAACAAATTCCGTTGAACACTTATATTTTAACAAACATTCCTCTTTTTTTTTTTTTTTGATGTGTGTTATTCTCTCCTTAGAAAGGAATGCAGAAAGCAGTATATTTTCTGCACTTTTACACTTTACCAATGTATAAACTTGGATCAGTAGGTGTATCAGAACTAGCTATTACCTGACCAGATCAGATATGGCTAGCAACATACACTGCAACATTTCACACTTAATGAAAAAACAAGCTGAAACTGTGGGGGGAAGATTTAGATAGGTAACCCATTCTAAAATCTACTGCAAATCTATTTCCTTATTAGAAGTACCAGACCTGAACAACTGAAATAGAGGACTGCATGACAAAAGCAGCTGTTTTAGGTTTACCTCACTCTTCAAGCTAAGTATGTGTTAACTTCAGCAAGCAATCTTAATGCTGTAGACTTATGTGTTTGGGGTTTTTTTACAGGATGACATATGTTTGAACTATATCCCGATTTTACTTTATTCACGGGATTTAAAGGATTATTTATTTACTTTTTGGATTAATAAAATAACAGTACAATAATGTCTGACTTTATTAAGCATTGAAATAATCAGTGAAGTAATCTGAAAAACTCTGATATTATCTAATGACTTAAATTAAAAAGACTTTTGCAAGCCTTTATCTCAATATATGCAATTAAATCTCATAGCTTTGATTTCAAAGGAATAACTGGGAAGATCCAAAGATTCTTTCCGCAGACTGCTTCCATGAGTCCACTTCAGTTGGAAGGAGTCCACAGTACCCTAACATAAACATTTTAAAACTATGAGCACAGAGAAAGGTCACAATTTTTGTTAAATTTTAGGGAAAATTTCTCCAGAGTAAGTAATGACATTAAAGGCATATGGTAGTTATTTGTCTACAACTAGGAAGTTCACACCCAACATCATCTGTTACGGGCAGCACATGATAATCATAGAATCACAGAATCATAGAATCATAGAATCATAGAATGGTTTGGGTTGGAAGGAAACTTTAAACACCATCTAGTCCAACCCTTCTGCAATGGACAGGAACATCATCAACTTAACACAAGTAAGGCCAAACCTGGAGTGCTATGTTCTGTTTTGACCTCCTCAGTACAAGAGAGGCATGGAGATACTGTAGTGTCCAGCAAAGGGCCAGAAAAACAGAGAGCGAGCTAACTAATTAGTCTGGAGAAGAGAAAGCTCAGAGGCATTTTAAAAATCTTTTAAAACTCCTGAAGCAAGCGTGTAAAGAAGATGGAGCCAAACTCTTCTCAGAATGGAGAAGAGGCAATGGAAACAAATTCAGACAGAAAATTTTGTTCAAGCTTAAGAAAAACATTTTTTACAGTTAGGGCTGTCAAACACTTGAAAAGATTGCCTAGAAAGGTTGTGCATTCTCCATTCCTGAATCTATTCAAAACTGAGTGGACACAGCCCTGAGTCATCCACTCTAGTTCATTCTTCTATGAGCAGAGCTGTTTGGACTAGGCTATCATCCATACCAAACTCATTCATTGAATCCATGGATCTCTGGATATTGCAAGAGCAATAATGTGTTGACTCCAGAATATTTTCCCACTCTACAATCCTTTTTCAGAAAGCCAGCTTAGAGATAAATCAATGTAACAAACTCAATTCCTTCCTTGTAAGACAGTAAAATATAGTGTTTCAGGGAAAATAAATAAATAATTCTTCCTATATAAAAGAGAATGAGACAAGGATGGTACTCTGACAATGAAAAGAAAATAGTGTTGCTCTGATTTGTATAAAACTACACTGCACTGTGTAATTCATTACTTAATGCTTGCTGAACTTACTCTAAACTGGTTCTTACATTTAAATGCTTGATATCTTTCTACTGATACTATATTCTTTATCTGGCACTATTTCAGAGTGGATAGAGGTGACATAAACTCCATTAATCCAGAATGCCATAAATTTTCTTTCTTATTTGAATGTATATAATTTTCTGCATATTGTTTCTTTTAGACTCAGAAAATGAGTTTTGACTTGAAGCTTTAGAATCACAGACATCATAATTTGATGCTTGTTGCATGAATATAATTCTGTCCTTGAAATTATTTTCAATTATACTAAAAAGTCATTCATTAATACTGATTATTTGGAGATTATACTTAAAAATCTAACATTTAGATTTGAGGAAATAAGTATAGAGTAGCTTGTCAGAGCAACATCAAATATGAACATGAAATGCCTACAAATGGGAGATTTCAGAGTCTTGCAGAGAAAATTGGAAACTTAGTATGCTTCTCACTCTTTAAATACCAGAAGAAATAAACATTTCTTGCTCAATTAAGGTTCTTGTCATAGTAAAAAAAACCCAAAACTTCTGTGGAATAAATTTGTTCCATTGTTGTAATAGGTGGTTGTAATAGGATGTAGCTGGGAGTCAAATGTATTACCTAATTTTGCCGTACAGACATTGTTATATAGTGTTTATTATATGTGAGTTTATTTTATTTAAATTGTAAACGTTTAACAAGGGAAAGGACTTCTCCATTTTCCCTTTTCTCCGTAATATATTAAAACATTCAGATATAATAAAGTCTAAAGAGTATTTTAACCCATTTCCTCAGAAAATTAAGCTATTTTTATTATAAATATAGCATTAAATTAGTGTTAAGCTAATTAAATGCCCTTCCTATACCTTAGATAAAAGTGTGAATTGTGAGGCAGAGCTCTTCTGTTTGTGTAGGTCTGAGACTTTTTTAATACAAAATAATAAGAAAATTTAAACCTCAGCATGTGCATTAAAAATTGTGTTTAGTTGTCTTGTCTAACCTTGGAATCTATGTCTGTTCTTCTCACTCTCAAAAATACAGTACCATCTGTATTGCATCTTTCTCATAAAATATCTAAAACAAAAAAAAATGAGGGTATGTTCCATTAATTTAAATAAAACATTTAAAACTTTCTATAACTGCAAAGAGATTTTTTTTCTAAAATAATGAATAGATGTGAAGCTACAGCTATATGTAAAATGATGCAGCTACTTTGATTTTAGATATAATTATGGGTTATGATACATTTTGTGTTATATTTGGGACTTTTCTTTTTCCCCCTTTAATTTACAATATAATAAATGTAACACAAGAAATCTAATAAAGAAGAGAAAGAAACATCTGCTTTTGAAGTGCTTTACTTCCAAAACCAGTCCCCCAAAAGAGTCACCTTTTTTTACCAATATATTCATTATGTTCAGAAGTTTTAGTGTGTAATTCTTGGTTGAAGTCCCTGAGATGCATCCCCTTCCTTAAAGATTTTGTTCTCTTTCCCCTCTAGTATATTTTGTTTCATCAATTAATACATGTGACTGGATCATTCTTTCCTCATCTAAGCCCTAATCTGTTATGTAGCTTCTATGTTATGGCCCTCTGTGTTCCTCAGAGAAGCCTTTGAAGGAAATAGATTAAAACTGAGAGCATTTCATGAATAATAAAGAAAAACATACCAGGAAGTCAGCATACCTAAACTTAAAATTAGTTGAAATATTTAGACCTAGAGGTATGCTCTCCTCAAGACTTGATTTAAGAGGGTGTGGTGTAGTTCATGCTTTATGCAGTTTCATGTGTGAAGTAGATGTTAATATACTTCTTATATACATAAAAACATAGGAACTCCATTGTTGCACCAGAGCACAGATCCATCAAATCTTCAACAGAGCCAGCCAGCATTGTATGCTTATCAAAAGTATATGAAATATGAAAGACAAAGATTTTATCTTGGATAGTCTCTTAGCTTGTGTCAGAATTTCACTGTCATTAAATCAAGAGAAAAATTCCTGATCCTACTTACATCCGACGTAGGTAAAGACCTACCACAGACTCCCTGAATCTCTCTTCAGTTGCTTTTACCTGCTTTCTATGACTTGGCCACTTGGTCCTATAGAGATTGCTACGCAATTAACCAGGTGAATGAAAGGGAAAATGACTTTATGGTATCTGTCTTACTTGACGTGAATTATGCATCCCAAAAAGTTAATTAATTTCTACTGACTCTGTCTAGATGAGACTTACTTCACATTATTTCTATCTGAAAATAAAGGACATTATAATGTATACTATGAAACATAGTTGCATTAATCTCTAGCTAAAATATACCAGCACACAAACATTCAGAAAAGACAAAGATAGATCAGTTAATTTCCCTTAGAAGTATAATCACTGAGACTTGGAAGAAGAAAAAAGAAGGAAAAGCACCATATGTCTATCTGCAGGAATTTGGAGAATGTTATTTTAACATAATTTATTTTACCATTTACCTGTTTTACTGAATTATGGTCTAGGAACATATATGAAGATTCCTTTCCTAGATTTATCACTAAGCTGGAAAATATATCTCAAGACACAGTGAAGGATAATAAAGTTATCCTATGGGTGTTAAGAGTGCATTTTCAGTATTTCCTACTTATATGCTGTATGTTCTATAAAAAATCATATCTGGGTACCTTTGAGAATCTGTGCATTATCTCCCTATAAAGGCAAAATTTTAGAAAGCCAACATAAATTATTATTGTAGCACCAAAAATTGATTATTATTAACCAATAATTTAATTGGTTCATTAAATTATTTCTCATAAATTGAAAACAGAAGGAAGGTACCTTCTAGATTTTAATTTCATTTTTAAAGTTATATTTTTCAAAATCTTAAATATATAATTATGATTAACTACATGCCACATTTCATTACTATAAAATCTTCAAGGTGAGGGAAGACAGGTTTTTGAGCAAAATTAATTGTCTAAAAATACAAAGAATTCCTGCTGTCATACAGAAATAAAACTGAAGATTTTTTTTTAATCTTTAAAAAACTCCCAACTTTCATGCCAGCAGCATTTACATCAAAATACCTGAAGAGAGAATTTTAACTTTTTTTTCTAAAAAGCTTACAAACCTCAAAAATATGATCATATTGGAAGTGATGACAGGATGTTGATTGTAGTGTTTTGACTGTGACCTTGCAATTACTGATGCCACATACACCAGCTGTGATGAGTATCTATGAACATAAATTGAGCTCTTGCCAGATTATGCAGAACATACCAGTGTGCCACCTACAGAGAAAGAAATATTTTGTCTTTTACATTTTATTTTGTTTTATTTTATATTATTTTATTTTATTTTTATACAGTTTCTCCTGGTGGCGTGATTATATCAAGTGGTAGAGCATTAAAGTGGAAACTTATAGTTAAAAATTACACATACATGGGTAGAGATATCTAAATAGCTGCATATGCCTTGGCACTGTGTCAAAACTTTAACCAGTATCTATTGCTTCGAAGTTAAGATAAATACTGGTTTTGAGAAGAAAGGAAATTGATGTCATAAGCATTGACCCATGTTCAAACTGTTAGATTGTAGCTACACATTCATGAGTAAAGATGGTTTTCTCTGTTTCAGAGAAACATATTTTTATTGTACAAATAAAATTGCCTATTTGATGTTATTTGCTGACCAACAAGATGTGCATACACTTTATGATTTACACTTGGTAAGGTAAAATAATGAGTTATTTTGCATAGTTGAACTCAATGGTTGTATTTATCCTAATGGAACTGTATCCTCTTCTGAGGAGATACTTGAAGTTGAATTTGCACCATTATAACATCTGTTTCTTTTCATAATACAAATTCTGTAATAGTTTGGGGGTTTAGACATACAAAATTGCTCTGCACACCAGACAACTTTGGGAGTAAGGAGAACAGTCTGGTTTTTATAGACTATTTGTTTATTTGCTGTAGAGACCAACTTCAGGGCATGTAGGTCTGCACTGGGGAAGAGAGAAACAGGAAAAAAGGCTGACAAAAAGCTCTTTTGGGGGGCTTTCTAAAGGAAAGAAAAGCCTCTAGCCTGTGCTGGGGGTTGTTCAGCTGGTGGGCAGGCTGCTGAGAAGTTCCTGGGAGCAGCCAGCACTGGGAGAAGACAGCCTCACCCACTGTTAATCAGGCTATAAGAGGCTTCTGGGAGGGCTATTGTAGCCTACACAGATTAGGGTGAGAAATTTCTGCTTGGGTGTGTTTGTGTGGTACTGCAGCTGCTTGCAGCTCGTTAGGCAGAGTGCTGGGCCTCTACTGGTTCACGAGGAGGTAAATTCACCAGTCGAGTGATCAGCTTCTGTGTGTACAACTGCACAGACTAGGAGGATGCTGTTACCACACATGATAAGGTACTGGAGGGCTCTGTGGCTGTGGCTCTGTGAGCTGTCTTATTCACTGGAAGGCAGCCAACTTGGTGTGCAGAGGAGGATCAGCCATGGTCTCCACCCGGCAGAAGGTCATCTGTCCAACAGTTTCCACAGTGGATGTGGGAACCCAGATAGAGTTGCATCACAAACATGTAGCAACCCAGGCCACAGGCTGCAGGGAATGCCAGAGCCTCGCCCTGGCAGCAAGGGACGATTTTGAGAACTGCTGTGTGCTCTGCGAGCAGATGGAGGATCTCCTCTGCCAAATTGTAGAACTGCAAGAGGCAGTTGATAGGCTGAGGAGTATCAGGGAGGTTGAGCAGGGGATTGACTGGTGGAGCCAGGCTCTGTCCCCCCTGAAACAGAAACAGGGGCACTCCTCTGGTAGCACTCAGGAAGAGAGGGTCACTGCATCCTGCTCACATAAGACCAGAGGCAGTAACCAGGAGGAGGGGAGTGAGTGGAGGATAGTCCAAGGATGAGGCAGCAGAGGACCTCCTACCTTGCTCACCTCATCCCCCCAGGTGCCACTAACCAGCTGGCTTGCGGCTTTGTCAGGGAAAGACCGGATATCGCTCCAGAACAGACATAAGGCTCTAGATGAAAGGGACCAGTCAAATGAAGATGTTAGTGTTGAACTACCCACCCCAGAGGTATGTCCAAAGTCAAAAAGGTCAACTACTCAAATCACAGCATCATCCACTAAGAAAAAAAGAAGGGTTATAGTCCTGGGGGACTAACTTTTGAGGGCAACAGAGAGTCCAAAATGTCGGGTTGCCCCTTCCCCCAGGGAAGTGTCTTGTCTCCCTGGAGCCCAGATTAAGGACATCACTAGGAAACTTTCCAATTTGGTGCGGTCCTCAGACTACTACCCTTTACTAATTTTGCATAGAGGGGGAGATAAAGCTGAAAATAGTAGTTTGAGAAGGATGAAGAGAGATTTTAAAGCCCTGGGAAAGATGGTGGGAGGATCTGGAGCACAGGTTATATTCTCTCCTCTTCTTCCAGTTTCAGGTAGAGACTCAGTAATTGACAGATGCATACAGTCTATTCATTTATGGTTTTGTAACTGGTGTCACCATAACAATTTTGGGTTCTTTGACAATGGGATGACTTATACAGCACCAGACTTGCTGGCA
>JANHFX010004657.1:4612-17306 GCA_027560015.1 Chloroceryle amazona
ACCGTGTTGGAAAACAGTCCTAGGGAGGTGGGGGAAAACCTGGGATAAGGGAAAAAAGAGAAAGAAACAGATGATGAAAAGACGCTTAAAAATGACAAGAATTATAATGGAAAGGAAGAAAGAAAGAACATTTGTGTAAATATAAAATAAAATAAAAATTTTATATATATATATAAATCCTCCACCAAAAAAAAATAAACCAAAACACAAGATGGAATAGAAAGAGGAGTTCAAGGAGAAATTAGGTCAGTGTGCAGAAGACCATGTGAGAGGATGGGAACAGAAGGAAGAAAGATCTGCAGACAGAAGGCAGAGCAGAAGGGAAAGGATTGAAGATACAAACCACTATCAGAAAGAGGCAAATCTGTGTGACTGGGGACTCCTTGTTAAGAAAAACTGGCAAGCCTGTCATCGGATCAGCCCCAGAAAATGGAGTGGCATGCTGTCTGTCAGTGGTGTCACAACCACAGCAGTTGGGGTTGAAATGGATCTGGAGGGAGGGATTAATTTGTCACATTGCCACATATTTTCTGGATGAGTCCAGGATGATAAGGCAAAACAGGAAAGGCAAAATTTATTAAAAAAAAAAAAGAAAGAAAAAAAAAAAGAAAAGAAGGCTATGTAATGCTCAGAACAGTTGTGGCTTCTCAGTAAGATCTGAGATAATGTAGCACTGGTGCTTAGTCACTGATATTCACTGAAAACTTCTTGAAGAATGACTATTCTGGAAAAGTAAATTCCTAAAATAAGACTGCTGATGAAAAGACGTTGAATTATGACTTTCGATCCACAGAAGTTGTTTTAGGTAGAATGTCAGCAAATGAACAGGTTTTAGGTGAGAGCTTATTTGAGCCTTGGAAAACATTTTATTTCTTTTTTCTTTTTTTTTTTTTTCCAAATGAGGGTGATAATTTGAAGTTTCTGCTTCTTCTACAGCATTTAAGCACGAAAGCATGGCATCTCCAGTAGTGCAGAGTGACTTCTCCAGCTGGGAAAACCTGTCTAAGCAAGGTAACACCTACAGCAAACAGCCTGACCATGGCAGTAGGTTTTTGGTAGAGCCCTAAGGGTAGTGGTATTAAAAATGTGTCCTCTTCTCCCCTGAGAAATATACTTCTCTCTCCCTCTGAGTTATTACACTGTTAAGTGCAGGTGCTACAATTTGAGTGTGCCATGGTCCTGTCATGAGGTGCCCCATTTCTTTCCCAGGGAGAAGTTCCACTTAAACATGACAAAAATTACTACTTTTGTTGACACCAGAAACACCAGCAATGACTTTGAGTCCAAATGGTTTAGACTGACACTTTCCTTCCTGGATTAAAGAAGATGATGATGTAACCTGAAAGAAATTTCTGCACTACAGAAATGGTAAGACAAGAACACACAAAAAATTTTAAAGCAATTTGCGAGGGAGTTTGGCTGTTGAATTTGAGTGCAGAGTTGATTTTGCTAGAGGTCATAAAAGTGGTGCTTTTTCCATATGTGCCTTTGTCTAAATATCTCACAGCAGAATGACTTTATCAGCTAAATATTTGCTTACTGTCTTGGAGAGATACTACAATATTTCAGTGTGTCATTGTCCCTATGGCTCAGTCTTCCTGCATGATAAGTCTCGTACATACAGTGTTTGTCTGATGGTTAGTTAGTCAAGCTATCATCTGAACCACTTTTGATGATTCCTAATTCATGGTTTGAACTCCTTGAGGGTTTATTTTTTTATTTTTTTTTTCCCCGTCACTATTTTGTTTGTACCAGGCTGTTTTTGGCACCTGTTCCTGCAGGAACTGCAGGAAGCATAAGATCTTCTGACCTCAGATAAATCTAATGAATACATCACTGACTGCATTTATATTGGTGTTTTACTTTAGATCTCCTGCTGTGTCTTGGCTTGGTTCACAGAGAGGTTTTGTTGTGCATGAACCACAATCCTTTCTGGGGAAAACTAAACAAAAGCTCCACTGCAGGTGAGGGCCCAAATGTGCTCAAGCCTTTCTTGAATATATATGGACACAGATGTTCCTGGACATCTCTACACTCCAGAAGGTGTGATATGGGGGATAAAATTAAATGTAGTTTGAAGAAAAATTTCTGAACTACTTTTAGAAAATGTAGGAGCTTGTGCAAAATACTTGCTAACATCATCATTGCTGCGTGCTAGACAGTTGAGTGACCCAAAAATGCTGCTGGGAATTGAGTTATATAGGCCTTGTACAGCATATTATTTCCAAAGTACAGGGAATTAAGGACTCTATTTGTGCTTATCAGAACATTCTAGTGGTCACCTTCCAGGTTTTACCTTCAGTTCTGTGAGGTATAAAATCCAGGGGGTGTTTGGAGGGGGTAGCAGGGCCATGGACTTGGTAGCCAAATGTGACCATGCACAGCTACCAGGTGACTGCAATGCCATGTGGTTCTCATTTGGAGTTCTCAATACAAATTTCTCCTTGGTCTTCATTAAACCTGCATCTATGTACAGCAATGGGATGGTTTCAGCTATCAAAGTCTCTAAGATTCTTTTTATCACATCCCAGAATTGTTCCTGCTTCATAATCTACAGCCTTTTCTCTGGATGTGGATGACCTGAATACTAAAAGTGTGGAGGACCAGATACTAGCTGCTGTTGTGATAGTTAAGAAATTTAGTCCTAAAGCTTTCTCAGTTAAATGTCAAAACCAGTAGGTTAATCTGGAAAGTTTTCTTGTTCTTCTCATTTAATACAAAAGTAATCCTGAACCTGAGTAGTGTTCCAATAAGACAGTTTCCCATGTGAATTTAGACACTGACAAGCCAGTTATTTCCCAAGAGGCAGCTCCCACCCACTTCAGCTCAGTGTAAATACTTTACACCACTCAAACACTACTCCTATCTCCAGTGACTTCAGTGCTAAACTAAACCCTGCTAGAGTAGCATTTGCCACTTATAGTATAGTGTTTTTAAAATAACATATTATTTCCCTTTTCCAGTGTTTTATGTGTTTTCCGTTGGCTATGTTTAATAAATGTTTAATATAATGGTGTCACCATTATAACCCTTTCCTGGATTTGGGATTTTACCTTCAAGAGGTTTCAAAAATTTTTCATGGTTTTCAGTACTGCCTGTCATAGAGAATGCACTTTATGCTTGCTTTCTTAATTAACAAAACTATGAGGTTGGTTCTGCTCTTTTCTATACTATCCAAACAAGTACACTTCCAGCAGCGATTTTAATTTTTTCTGTGGCTGTTATTGTCATTAAATCTTTACATATTGACCAAAATACAGGATCACGGTGAATTATTTCTGCCGAAAGAGAAACTGCTCATCTGGCTCAGGCAATTCTCTGCCACAATCTGTTTATGTTTAAAAGACCATGTACATATTTCTGAATGCAGCGTAATGTTTACTTGTTTCTTGTGCCCTTTTTCAAAAGTGGTCTTTTGAATATTCTGTCTCTGCTCCTTGCAGAATTGCAGTTATCAGGGAGCTAAGCAGGTGATACCCCCCTCATTTTCCAGGCTGATGCAGTGGGTGTGTTCCCATCTTGTGACACTGTATTTACTGCCCTGTTCCCACAGTCCCAGTATGGCTGCATCTGCCCTGGCCTTGCCTTGCCCTTGGCTTTTCTCTCACCTTACATGGTCAGAAGACAGTGCCAACCAAATATTAAATGGGTTAGACAAGCTGAGAACAGGAGACTACTGTGGCTCTGCCACAGAATCAGAGGACTTGGGAGTACAGTCACAGTACGTATGTTCCACTAATCTCCAAAGTATCATGCTAAAGACTGGATTGTACTAGGTTGTAGTGCTAAAGGCCTATATAGTCCACAAGAGAATATAGATGGCATTTATCTTAGCAGGAAAAAGGTTTTAATTGGTTTAAATAGTTACCAAGGACTATGAATGAATTTTGGTCACACTTAAGCAACAGATTAAGAACATCCCAACGTACATTTTTACTGCTGGGAAACTAGCTACTGTGAACCATGTCTTTTTTGGTTTGTTATTCTATAGCACCTTGTCAAACATCAACGAATATCCATTTCGGACTGATGCTGAATGGCACCACACAGATGAGCTGAGCTGGTAGATGACTACAAGTACCTTCTAGTATTGCACAGTCTGGCTCATTTGGCATTTTACATGTGCCCTGCTGGACATTTTTCTGTTTTAACAACAGGTCATATTTGATAGAGGCCATTCTTCTACAGTTGGCAACACTTTAGTATCTTGCAATAATTGTGTCTTTAAATTAGACACAACAAACCTAGCTTCCTTTTTTTTTTTTTTTCCTGTAATCTACTTTGTGCAGGACAGATTTCTTAGCCCTGGTTATAAAATTACACAGGCCATGCAGTGCTTAAATAAGAATGAAATCATAAAAAGCTAAGTTTCTTCCTCAATTCATAGCTGAACTACATAAACAAGTCTGTGCTAGGTGACTGTCCCTGTGCAATACAAGGAATGGGCCTAATCCAGTACCCCGTGGAATGAACAGAAAGACTGTCTCCAATGGCCCTTCAGTCAGCCTCATCTTGCAGACAGCTGAATGGCAAAAAGAGCTTGGTGATTCCTGATGATTTATTCTTCTGTAATAAATGAATATGATTTTCTTTCAGGGAAAACAGAACTCAAGAAAGGGAGGAGGCAGAGGACAATTTGTTTTTACTGCAAGGGAAAGAAAATAGAGGAAGGAGATTATAAAACAATATGCTGGCAAAACAACCCAGGCTTTTTCTTATGCATATCATGCTGGTTTTGAATAGCTACCATACATTTCAGTGAATTAAGCTACTTTAATTAATTACAGCTGGTTTTATACATGTTTTCAGAGTCTTTCAGAATACTTCATACAGTGTTTTGCTGATCAATAATAAAGATTGTTAAAACCCCATTTGCTAAGCATGTTATATTATATCCTGACACTTGTGTGCTGTTTTAAGAAATCATCCTGTCACAGAAAGACACTAATGACTTAACAACCTAAAGCTTGCCAGTTTGTGAAAGCTTGATGTTTAATCTAGATAAATTTACTTGTTTATATAGCTGTGTAATCAATGTGTGCAGGAGAGTTATGGTGCTATGCAACTATTAACTCTACTTTACATACATATTACATTTTATCAATGGACAAATGCATCATTTTATACAGGAAGATATCACAGAAAGAAATATAGAATTTTAATGAGAAATTTCTGCTGTATTTTTATGGCACATTGGATGTTTATAGGATATAGTGTAATTTTTCGTGTCGCTTCATGAGTCTTACTACATGAGTCTTTACTACAACTTTTTGAGTTGTAGTAAATCATTGATTTCATACAAATCAAAAATTACCTAGCTTGGGAAATTTTACCTTTCTCAGCTATAACTAGTTTATGTACTTTGAGGAAAACTGTTTCTGACTGGATATCTCAAAACAGTAGAAGTTCTGTTCTGTATGTGTCACTTGTCAACTTACACAGTAAACGTATTTAGAAGAGAGGTTGATGGGGATGTTGAAAATGCTTGTTTCTATGAACTTCATAATAGGAATAGAAAAATCTCAAACAAGACCATAAGTGAAATATATGACAGGGGAGGGTTTTGCCTTACAATGTAAATTGTTAGCTAATATTGGGATCTGCATCAGAAATTTTGGGGTTTAATTTAGAATAGAAAAATTGACAAACTAATCTTCAATACTGCATAATATACATCTAGACATATTTATAGACTTGAAGGCACAGAAGACAATATTTTTGTCTATTTCTGAGAGTAGAGAAAAATTGCTAGGGGTAGATTGCTTTTGCAGACATTACATTTATTAAAAGTGCACCTTAATGAAGGAAAAAAAAATTTTTGACACATTTGCATTTGGGCAAAGTTGGTGAATGGATAACCTTAAAATGAATGAAGTAGATAAGAAGTTTGAAAAAAAAGTGAAAAATGTTTTGATTGCATGTTTCCTAAATTAAACAATTCAACTTTTCATATTGAAGCAGTTCAAATTTGAGAACTACTTCCTCTTCTATGAAATTGAGTTTTAAAAAGAAAATGAAACAAAACTATAAAACATGAGTTATTTGAGAATGATACAAAGTAGAAAATTTTTTCTTTGTGAAGCAGAAAAGATTGAGAAGATGGGGAGGGTACAGATAGGAAACATTCATGACTCTCACAGTTCTACTTAAATGATGTTTTCTGTTATGCATGCAGCCTTAGTAAAATATCCTCTGGTTGAAATTCTGGTTTGTTACATCTGAGGGAGTTTGTCATGAATTTTAAAGGACCTGTGATTTCAGTCTCAATCTTTATGTCCTTAAGAAGCATTTTTGTACTTATTAAATGTAGAGAGAAATACTGGGAGTTAGGAAGACAGAGACATGAGACTAAGAGTCTATTTGAGATGGATGGATGAGGAGGATGTTCTACAGAAACAATTAGACCTGGACATAAAGCCTTTCTATGTCTCCTGTGTCCCTTCCCAGTACTGCTTCCTCTTTATTTCTTGCAAAAGTGAACACTCTCTTTCAGTGCAGTAAAAAGTGCCAAAAAATATTCACGAAGTGCTGTATTTCTGCTATTGCATCAAACACAATATGAGGAAGTGGCCCACAAGATGTTCATTTTTAATTATTCTATGCACTCTAATTCTCAATCATGTATTGAAAATTCATTGTAACGTCCAATGAAGTAGGCAAATTTTTCTAACACATTCCAGAAATAGAACTCTACTTGGACCGTAGAAGTTAAACTGTGTTTTTAGGAATGTCTTCAAATGTCCACTTGGGAATAATTATTTTCTCCTTAGAAAAAAAAGGTATTGAATGGGTCTGAAATACACATTCAGTGATCAACTCAGCAAAAATTCAGAAATATTCTCTATCTGGTAGTCATTATTACAAATACAGTAAAAGTTAACCTTCAAATGTTTGTTACCTTTGTACCATTTTGCTTATAGTTCTTCTTGGGTGGATATTTGCACAAACATATTTGCACATATGAATTGGTCTGTGTGCAGAAATGGAAGACCAGGCCATTAGCAAAGATTTCACAATGAAATTGTTATTTCTTCATGAAAAAAATGTTTAGCCAAAAATTCAACAATAGACTTGAAATCCTTTTAAGTCTATGTGTTTAGTATCAAACTTATTTCTTTCTTTCTACAAAGCCTTTTTTTCCTGTAGCTTTCTCCAACTGTGAGTAAAATGAAGACTTAACACTGATTGTTTCTAAGTGGTTCAAAATGCTTTAAACACAAATTATTTGCGTTCAAAGTCTTGATCATTGTTAAGACCTTAAAAAAAAAAGAAAAGAAAAGAAAAGAAGAACTTCTTGTCATTTGTTTTCACCCACATGCATTAGTAACATTCCATTTCCAGAAAGTAATTCTGACACAACCTCTCTTAATTGAAGAAACAGGCAATTTCTTCTGTAATTTTCATCACTTGCTATTTCTGTATGAAGGGACTTGACAACCCACTATAATGGTTGGACAATATTGGACACTTTTAAAAGCAGTCTGTCCTTGAAATGTCTTATTTTTGCATTTTTATACTTTCAAGGATGATGGTAAGGGTGATAGAAAAAGACGTAATAATATACCATACATATTATGCAGCTTTAAAGTGAACTACAGCATGACCTACTCCATGTAGCCTAGGTAGGCAGAGACTTTAATTCTTAAAGAAAAACTTGTATCAAGAAAGAACATGTAGACAAGAAGAAATGCCTTGCAAAAAATCCTGCTTGTTCATATGGCCTCTTGAACTGTAATCAGCTGCCTCTGAAACTAATCATGATCCACCACTGGTGTTCCTAGCACCTTTTTTCCACAGTGTAATGTAAAAGCAAACCAAAACCATTGCATTGTAGATGCATTTTGAAGAGTGAAGAGATTCAATTGATTTCTGGCCTTTTTTGAAAGTGATTTAAATTTTTAAATAAAAAGGACCTTAAACTCTTATTCTGGCTAACCTAACCAGGTGCAAAGAGTTTAACATTGTTATGTACCTGTTTTGCCCAATGATTTATTTAAGAATTGGGTGCTCAAAGTGAAGGATAAGACCTTATGCTCAATTATTGATGTCTATGAATTACAAAATTCCATTTGCTGACTTCAGAGCAAAAGTCACTCAGATCTCTGAATTTCCTCCACCAGCTCCTTGATGACACTGTCTTTCCTCATTTTTCTCACCAAGGTCATGCAAACCACTGCATGCAATTTTGTTACATAGTTACTCTTTTGTACCTGCAGCCTTCTACTGATTTCTTATGCATTATCTTCTGTCCACTTTCAAATGAGTGTGACCACATGTTTATGAATAAGTAAGGGATCTCTCATACTGTCATATCTGCATCTCCTGGACAAGCTAAACCAAAGGTCTTCCAGTGGTCAAACGTTATCTTTCAGAAATACTACACACTTCTTGCTTACCTGACTACTCTTGTTTCCCACATTTGAAAATTGGCCTAAGCCAAATCAAGGTTTTTCTGAAGCAATTTGTTCGTCTCTTGCTCCATATCTTCTACTCCTCAGAGTGTCTAATTTAGTTACTCTTTTAGTAGCTATCAATAGCTGTCAGCAGTTTTTTCTTAACTGTTCCTAAATTAGCCTGTCATGTTTTCCTTGAAGAGCACATGTAACAATTGTCCTCCTTCCTTCCACCATCAATAAGTAGCCACATCTGTTGCACAAAAATCTTATCAGAGACAGTGCAACCAAAATAATTCTGGTTAAGATTTTTCGTTATCTTAGTAGTTGTCTTACAACATGAAAACCTGACTGTTATTTTCAGGAAATCTCATTTACTTAAGATTTATATGATACTACTTTCAGATTTTAGTTTCTTCTCCTACTGCTTTATTTGTTAAAGGAAAACCACCACATTTATTTCTGCAAATAAAGGTATGTCAGTTATTGTACTATGCTCCTTTGTTGTCATGCTGGTGGAGGCCCTACGGAATGTATTTTATGATTTCCTGTGTCTCCTAGTAGAAGGTATTAGCTCTTAAATATTTTTTCAAAAAGCTGTCTTTGGCTATAATTAGTTGCTGACAAAGTCAAGGCAAAACAACAAAGGTAACTGTTCAGCTAAAGGTCTAATTTCTCTTTCTCTTTTCCAATCTAATTTTCCCAGTTCTAGACTTTAAAATTCCAATCTGAACTTCTAAAGTAAACTAAGGGGAAATTACTTCATAAGTTCATGCTAAATTTATAATTAAGTAAAAAAATGTAAAGCCTGAGTAAAGCTCATTTACTTTTCTTTAGTTGGTCATCCTTTGGATTCTTTTGTGATAGACACTTGCATGTGTACAAAAGGAATGATCAGGAAACAAAGTTAGGTTTGCTCCCTGGACAAACTGGTTGTCCTGGGCAGCCTTCATCCCAGCAGGGTATGCTGCAACAAATCAGTGTGAACAAAGTTCTGTTTAGATCTGGGCTTGGGTTCTAAACCAGTTCTGAAGTATACTCAACTAATTTACTTTTGGAGTTTACAGGACAGCATGATCTTAAGAGTGTAATACAAAATCCAATTTGCATTTGGTCTCTAGTCTCTAATAAATGAAAATAAAAAGGGATGGGTATCTGATCATGTGCAATGCATAGGAATTGTGTATTTTGCAATGGATGTCTAATGGCTAGCAGTCTTTCTTTATGATTACTTATGGATAGTTTTTCTCTGATGCCTTTTATAGTGTTCACAGTGACTGCAGTTCCACCTAATAAGGAACCACACTGAGATGAGATGATCTAATTTACTATTTTAATTGAATCGGGTTCTGCAAATTGAATAAAATTATTTTTCTTCACTTCACCCACATTCTTTTCTCACTTACTCCTTTTCCTCTTTCTTTTTTTGAAATTAGGTAGCATCGCACCAAATAGAACATGGTTTTGAAAAGATTATTCTATAAGTACTGAAATTGCTCTATCTTGGCATTTTTATTCAATTTCAAACTTTAGCTTTTAAGGGCTTCACAGTGCAAGGTAAAATTATGTCTGAAGATGCCTTCTCTCCTAAAGACCATCCAATTGCTGAACAATATATGTTATTCACAAATGATCTCTTGCAATTGCCATAAAGACCTCTTGTATTCTGTTCATCTACTGTCACTCAATAGTGAATTAATAAAATTTGAAACTTTTTAAGAACTATATTTTGAGTATTTTTCTGAAATGATAGATCCATGAATCTTAGATAATCTGGAGTTTCATTATGCATCCTTGAGGAAGAATCTGTTACTTGGAAAGTTTCTTTTCTCTTCTTTCATTGTAGATGAAATATCTCAGACATTTATTTATTTTAAATATGGTTAAAATAGATAATGGAGACAAAGCCTGTGAATTTCACAATTATGACAGTATTTGCATTGTCTAATGCCCAGGAATTTCAGTGTGAGTGCAGATATTACCTAAAATAAGGGGTTTTTTTTACTAGTGGAGTTACCTCTAAGACCTGATGATGTTTGTAAACCTTGATAATGATGACCCGAGAGACATTATTAGTAGATCTCAGATCATGAATTTTACAAAGCTACCCATCAAGTAGTTGCTTTGCTATATAGCTTCAGGATTTGAGACAGTAGGAATGAACTGCGTGATGTGACCAAAGATAGGTAATTCATAGATATTCAAAATCTCTAAAACATGTAGAAAAATCATTAAAAGCAAGGAGTTTGAAGATAATTTCTCATACATTTTCTTCACAAAATACTGAAGACAACAGTTATCCAGTCGGAGGGTGGGGGGAAGAAAGATTTTTAAAAAAGAGATTTTAATGGTGCTTGAAGCTTTTGATGAATTTAATACTGCTAGGAATCAACTTTACTTGATCTGTAGATTCCTGAGTCTAGCTTATCTGGTGATTGACAGTCATATTGATGAAAAGATTTTATGACTCATGCATGATGACAGCGAGCTGTCAGAAAAAAGCCCAAAACATAACTTTTTTGGAGTCACACAACAACAACAAAAAAAGTGTTCTCGTCTCCTTGCCAATAATTTCAATCAGCAATGCTTTTTATTTCCTAGAAAGACAGAAACATACTTGTGAAGTGTAAGGAGGAACTTCTTTACTGTAAGGATCACAGAGCACTGGAATGTGTTCCCCAGAGAGGTTGTGGAGTCTCCTTCTCTGGAGGTTTTCAAGACCCACCTGGATGCATTCCTTTGTGATCTGTGCTAGATTATATGATCCTGCTATGGCAGGGGGGTTGGACTTTAAGATCTCCAAGGTCCCTTCCAAATCCTAACATCCCGTGTAAAGGCCTTGTCCAAATGACATGCAGGTAAAGACCTCAGTTTCCTGCATGGCTTATTTTCAATTATACAATTGATAATTCATAACAAACTTGAAAGAAGGCTGGAGGAGCAAGCGAGAAAAAGCTCAAGCTGCTAAACATTAAGATGGTGTGGGTAACAGAGACCAGTGTTTGTGCTTAGCAGGGTATAGATACCTGTGTCAGCCTGAATCAACAATAGTTGAAAACTGATACTACCTGTGACTTTAATATCAAATCTCAGCTATGTTTCTACTCTCCAGCCTGCAAAAGGAAAAAGCAAATAAGCAGATGTTCTCCACTAACCATCACTACTGGGTTGCCTTTGGACACTGGTTGTTCACTGCAGAACCCATTAAAGAGTTCCTAGTCACTCTTCCATTAAAAATGTTTTAATTCCGTAAAAGATACTTTGCTATTTTCCTTTTTGACTCTAACAGTCCCATGGATAGACAGGATGTATATTTAGCAGGTTTAATGACCAGTAAAGGTAAGGAAAGACTGGGGACTGGGGAGTGAGAAAAACTAGTCCTTAAGGTTTTACACATTTCTTATTTTACTTGATTAATTTTGTGCCAATGTGAGATTTTTAAGGAAAGCTAGCAGGATGTTTTTCTCTTTTGCTGGGTTTATTCTCATTTAGTGAATAATCTGGAATGCCTGTTTTGAATTTCATGTGCAAACTGATGGAACTACACATTAATCAGGCAGCTAGATTAAATAGGGCTTGAGGTATATTGGATTAATCTGTTCCAGGTAAATCTTGAATAGTGTGATTGAGAAATTCAATTTAAAAAGATTTATCCAGTTTCAATAACATGTCTGTCTCTGCAAAGCCACAGGAGTCATGAGAATTGAAGGACTCTGTACCAGGAATCTGCTCTGGGAAACAGAATCAGATGGGTGGCTAAATGGATGTCTGCTCTTTTGCATTAATGGGAATTCAGGAAGAGATTTCAGGTCCCTCACCTTGACTTGAAAACAAGAGTAGATATTGGCATGAGGTTTTGGGTTACACCTACGTGGTTTCAGAGATTAGCTATCACCTTTATGTTCTTCTGTTGCTATATTAAGGAATAGCTTACATACAAACAGAGTAAGTAATTAACCCTCTTGTATTTGCACATATGATCTCATAAATGTACTGAAAAACTCTGGTGAATGTTCCTGTTTGCCCTACTCTCTGAATGCTCACTTATGTTAGTCCAAAAATGACCACCACATGATGCAAAGCAGGATAATATTTTGTAACAATATAAAGGACTACACAGGTGAGGAAAATGAAGATGTGTCTCAACTTAAAGGTCCTTAACTTTAATCTTACTACTTCTTTCAGACCATGGGTTTGTTGTTTTGTTTTTTTTGGGGGGGTGGGGGGTGGGGGGTGGGGAGGTGCGGGGTTGCAACGGACGAGGTGGTTTTGTGAGTAGCGGCGGAACACTTTCCCTGCGC
>JANHFX010004657.1:17316-48096 GCA_027560015.1 Chloroceryle amazona
TGCATTGCTGTTTCCCACAGGTTGCTACTGCTGCGGTGTCGTTTGTTGCTTTTGAGCGGGGCTAGGGATGTGGGGCAGTGCGGGGATGACACCGTAGAGGTTGTATTGTGAGTCAGAGAGGAACATTTTCTCTGTGCTGCTTACTTTATTCACTTTTGGAGTGGCTGACTAGTTTCCTCCTTTCAATTGGGAATGGTCAACTTGTATTTCAAATAAATCTTTCATCTTTTCGACTCCAGTCCACTGTGTCTTGATAATCTTACATCCTTTATTTATAGGTACAGTGAGCAGTAAATAAAATGAATATGCTGTGATTTTGTACTATAAACAAGAAAAGAGATATAAAGGAGAAAACCACAGGGTGGGTAGGTCCATGATTTTTGGAAGAAAACTTATTTGAGATTTCATTTGTAAGGAGAAAAATATCCAGACAAAACCAAGTTTTATGGAAGTGATGTGCTCACAGATAACAGAATTTATGCAAAGAAAGTTCAGATGTACATAATAAATAATTTCTTCTGATTTTTCATCCCTCTTCCCTCATATAGAGAAGACCTGGCTACTTCTTATTTATAGACTTCAAAGAAGAATATAAATCTCTAAAAACTGGAGTTGTGAAGGGAGGGGGTGGAAAAACAGTCACAAAAATGTATTCATGAACACAGAAAAAGGTAAAAATTAGTTTGTAATTTACTGCAGCTCAGAGGTAGCAATAACAAATACACTGGAAATTTACCCATTTTATGCATCTATTTTGCTTGCTTTACTACTCTGCTGTTCATAAAAAGAGCATTTATTTCAGCAACTGTCACATCGCTTGGCATTTATGTGATCTCTGAGCTATGTGTGAAAATGCACTTTCTTTCCAGTTCCAATTTTTATTGAAAAGTTATTTATTTTACAAATTGTTATCAAGGTGATTTGTTCTTCTGTCTAACTAGTTTTACTATTCTGTTTTTATTACGTTCATTCTTATCACTTGGGAATCAGAGTCATAAATCATTTGGTTTTGTTTTTCACATCCTGGTTCCTACTATTGTATTTGAGTTTCATCCTCTGTGTGCTGCTGTCTTAATTCCACCTAGCCATTAGCTGGGAGATTAAAAACCATACTTTTCTATTCTTATACATCTTCTTACTCTTATGTTGCACTGATTAAGCACTTTAAATTGTGCACTACATTTTCCTTTCAGCTGTGTCTTTTGACAATTTACTCCATTGTTGCTCATTGTTACAGTAATATCTCACGTGTGTATTGCAGACCACCACCCAGGGGTCAGAGCTGCTCTGTGACTGGCATCACCCCCATCTACAATGGGGACCTCACCTATCCTGTACAACTTCCAGCATCAAGACTGGGATGAGAGGAATCAGATGCATAAAAGAACTAGTCAGAGGAATAGTAAGGTAATCACTTTCTGATGAAACACTCTCTGAGCCAAGGTCCCTGATCACCGTTCTGGATGTTGCAGAGATGTTCTATGTTGCCATGAAATGTCACAGTTTTGGAGGTTCTCCAGTAATCACCTAAAGGGAATGAAGATTATTATATAATAACTTGAGTGGCTCACTGTAGTTTCCAGGAGGTGTTTCACTCCTAGCTCCACTTCCAAAGATGATAACCAATAGGGAGCTAGAAGATTAGTTAACTGCATCAAACACTAAAAATTCAGAAGGAGAAATAATTTAAAGGCAGCTGAAGGGAAAGTTTGAATTTTCTCTACTGCAGTCTTTTAACAAACCTGGCTTTCTAGAAATGCTTCCCACCACTTTAATCAACTATTAAATGAACCTCCAGTTTCATTAAAAATAATTTTTATCTACTCTTCTGTTGTTGCTGTCAGCATAAATGGCCTTCCTTCTTTCAGATCAGCATAAAATGGAGGCTGTTTATTTCTGATTGCAAACTTTACCTGTGACAAGGCCATATATACTACTTCTTGGTCCAAAACTGATCATAGAATAAGTGTCTGCTCAATGGCTATTGATGGAAAAATTTCATCTCTTGCCTTGGCAGTTTCAGCATATTTAGAAGCTGAGAACCCAGATGTGATATCGCATTGTGCTTGTTTATGACTAACACAATAAGCAGGGCCACTCAGTCCTGTAAAATATTCAAGGCTTTTCCCTTGCTTAAGGTAATTTAGCTGCAATGCCTTTCCTGGGCTCCACATTTTGTCCTGACAACATGTGGAATTTATAGGAAAGCTGTAATGGTGGAATGAAACCTAATTTTGTGAAAGTGAGTCAGAATTGCTATCTTCTCAGCACCAGCGGTGAGACAAAGAGAGCTGGCTGCCTCAGTGAGGGGAGTCCACCTGTGTCACAGGTATTTTTACAACTGTAATCCTATTGCCATGGACAAGCCTTTTGCATTCACTTGCAGTACTTTGTCAGATGTCTGCAAACCAAACAGCAACTGCATTACTTTCTGTGCTATAAGGACAGCCTGGTGGCTTGCCCATAAAATAATACTGGAGAGCTATAGCAAATCCTCCAAGAGATCTGCTCATTTGAGGAACATTCATCAAAGCTGTGTTTCTACTTACACACAGCAGACCTTCTGATTCTGAAGGAGATACCAAGTATAGGTATGATCCCCAGATAATCAATCATGCTTGCTTTACAGGTAATGCCTTTTTTGGTGTATCTGCTTTCAGACATATCTTCACAAACAGAGATGCCAATTAATAGCTCTCCCTTGCCTCAGAATTTAGACGAAAAAATCCAAACGGAGTGCTGCTGACAAAAACATAAAAAAACCCAAACCAGTCTCTGCTAGCTCTGAACATTGGTTTATTAAGCTCTGAATCCAGCAGCAGCTAATGCCTCATGCTTCAGAGGAAAGGCAAACTCCACAATTTGTGCAAAGCCATAAAATAGGGGAAGTATTCCTTGCAGAGCCTGCAGCCATCAGCTTATTCCCTGAAGCATGAGATTTGATTATATGTTTGTTTCTTAGGGAGAAGAGCTGTGAGTATTTAAGTTTTTCAGTCTGGAGATCATGCGTTAGATTAACCTGGGGGAATCTGAGGCCCGTGTAGAACAGATTGTGGAATTCCCTTGGCAGAAATGAGCAAAGAAGCCATTACTAACATGCTGTCATATTGCTAACTGGAGCCGAATGACAAACTCATAGGAAATTTTGCTTCTATTTCTGCTCTTGAGCTATCAGCGAGAAGCTAGTGATTTCTTCTGGGTGTAAGTAGCAACCTTATTTCCCACATAGTTTCTAAGTTTATGTTGTGTTTGCAAACTATAATCTGGTATGAGTACTAACTGGGACTGAAAAGCTGGGTCACATAGCACTGTTTGCATCTCAATCTGTGGACTGCATGCAAGAACAGGAAAGCAACTTTTTTGTCTCTGTTCACTCTTTTCTATTAACCCCTAACTCACCTTTCTTTTTCTATTCTAGACAGTGCAAAGGAGTACTTTCAATTTTGATTAAGTGGCTTTATTTATTTTCTTTTTCCCCAGTTGCTTTTGTCCATTTGTTTGCTCTGGATCTATATAATATTTGCCAAGGAAACCAAAGGACACAGTACCTGTAGCTCCAGTCACACATAGTTTGGGATTGGTCCAAATTGTGCGAGGAGGATTCATTTAGAGAAGGCAGATAGAAAAAAAAAAAGAAAGAAGTCATGAAGTCATGATTTGAACTGTTATCCTGTGGCTTGTGAGCAAACTCACAAATCTTCAAGGAGATTTGGGTTTGCCCAAAGATAAATTCAAGTATTACCAGTCCTGGGAGAAGAAAGAACATAGAGGCCTTTTAATGCTCTGCCCACCACCTGTCCCTCTTGATCTGTGGCACTAATAGGCTACTGCATATTGTGCATTCTTCTGTCACCTTGCAGTATCCAGCTGGGTTTATTTATGGATTATCTGTAGCTAGTTACACTTGAGTAACTAGTGTTACTAGTTACTAACCCAGACACACAACCTGCTACTCCACTCACCTATCAAATCCTGGCAGTTCAATAGAGAATGTGTTAAGCAAAAAGCTGAGTGCCTTGTAGCAGCATTATCCTGGTTAATTCAGTCTTCAGTGCTTCAGAGGCTCAGAAAATCAACTCAAAACTTACTATGAGCAGAAGCTTCTTGCCCCATTTTTGGACAAAAAATGCATTTTTGCCTTCCTGTAATCCTTTGTACTGTGAAAGACAGGAGGTCCTGCAGTATATTCTTGAAAAGTGGTAATGGTCACAGAATCACAGAATGTTAGGGGCTGGAAGGGACCTCTGAAGACCATAGAGTCCAACCCCCCTGCCAGAGCAGGACAAAACTAGGACAGATCACTCAGATCTTTTATCTTCTGGTGACAGCTAAGGGCACTAAATAGATCCTGATACCTCCCAGGATCAGAGTTCAGGATAACTCTTACATCTCCCCCCTTGTTTTGACAAGGACAGCTTCTTGGCTGAATAAAAGAATTGGCAGCACCAACTAACGCATGCAAGGTTTTAGAGCTCTGCTAATACAAAGTAACTATGTTGTCTGGTGCATGTAGTTTAGCCTTCCTTTTGATCTATAGCAAGAACCTTCAGAATATGAGTGCTGTTCATTCTTCAGCTTGGAAGCATGTCCAGGCAATGCCTCCAAACCATCTTCACATACGACCATGGGCCATGCTGTTTTCTCCTAGCTGCACAGGATGGGGTGCTGGTTGCATGGTACTGAGATGGTGGGATAGGACTGAGGAACATCTAGTTCTGAATTTGTGGCCTTAGGGCCTGGCTCATAGCAATGGTAGGTGGACCTGGATGGTTGTCTGGGGTTGAAAATCCTGCACCTACCATCTGACATTTCTGATGGTCATTGAGCTGTTGTAGGAATCTGTCACCATATCCTGACCAACTCTGCTCACTTCATTCAGGTACAGTGTCCTGGTTGGAGAGGTCATATCATTCTAGGATGTCCATTATGGATTTTACTGCTGTAGTTTGGACCCATAATAGCTCTGAACAAATTAGAAACAAATTCATCTTTCAATCTCACTTGCAAAATGCAATCAATATTTCTGATTTCAAGGGTATTGTACATTGAGAGAGCAAATAATAATACAAAAGGTATTACTTCCAAGTTATAAATCATAATATTTCCTGTCTTCCATTAACTCCATTTTTTTGGCATCACATGACTGACATGTTTATCAGCCAGTTGTTTATATTCTTGCAAACACTGAAAGAATTTATATATGTAGTGATTTGGATCAGAGTTCACGTACAAAACAGCATAAGAAAATTGGGTTAATAAAAAACTTATTCTGCAAAAAGTAATTTTTTGCTGTCTGGAACAATGAAAATAACTACGAAGGATGTCCATAAAAAAGTCAAATTGTGGCAAAAAGCCAAGTTGGTTACATGTGATTCCTGCTTTCCAAAAGTATGCTATCTTCCATTTATTAAAAGCTAAATCCTGTATTCTGGTGTTAAGTATGATCTCATATTAAGTTGCAGTATAGTCCCTTCACGTCCATTTTCATCCATTGAGTCCCTGGTGAAGACTGTCCTCTGCATTGTTTAGTTTCTTTGTTTCAGACATTCTACCCTCCAAATTTGTGTTGTTTTAGGAGAAAAGTTAAAAACATTGCTGTAGAAACATTTTGATGTTAATGTAAAATGTAATTCAGTCCAAAAAAGAAAAGCCTACCATCCCACTGCAGCACTAGCTTCCCAGATATTGCAGAAAGCAGAATCTGAGAAGTCAGAGTTGCCTTACTGAGAGGAGATGCTGTTACTGTTACTGCTGTGAAGTTCTTAAATATTGCCCAGTTTTAAACATTTTAGGGGACTTTTAGCAATGATATTAACAGAACAGTTACAAAATCTTTTTATGCTGTCAGTGCAGTTAAGTTAAATTTCCAGATGTGAAGAGTTTTGTTTCCTTGGAGCTGGGATGGGAGACAGGTAGTGGTCTCTTTACAGGCTGATGTTTTCTTACTGTCTTTCTGAAGTAAGATTTCCTGCCAGCTTGCAGTGAAAAATTGCAAAAATTGGATAATATCTCCAGGTGTAGCTGGACCTCCTAAACTTTTTAAAAATTTACAACCCCAGAGGAGTATCAGATCAAAAATGTCATCTTCTAGATCACTGTTTAGGTATCCTGCTCTCCTGCTTCTCCAGCCACTCAGTAGAATGCACCATAGACACTCAACTGGGATCACATTTTCAAGGTGTCTTTTAAAACTTTCTTTTTTTAAGCCTTAATTCCTCTTCTATTTATTTGTTGCTGGAGTTGGTCTCTCTTTACTCACACTGTGATCTGTATCAAATTCAAACCAACAAATCAAGTCAACATTTTGACAGGTGTGACATTGATGGATTTTTTCACATGAACTATTCTCAGAATCCAGGTGTGTCTTTCACATGACATTGTTTGGTACTGCATTCTCTGAAATTATAAAAAATAGGTGTATTGTTTCAATCTGAAATAAAAAACAATCACTGCTGTGTCTTGATGCCTGTTTAGATAGAGGGATTTACTATTTCTGCCTTGAAATCCTATTTATTATGACAATACTAGCATTGCCATATCTTATTCTTTGCAGGGTTTCTGTGTTATAAAGCATTTATGCTGAAATACATATGGGATACATAAAGCATTAAAATATACGAGAATACAACTTTAACACCAGCTTCCTGTGCTGTCAGAAAATAATTCCTAATATGTAGTGCAAATTTTTATTCTTATGTTTTTGTCTCACGGGATACCAGGGAGATATAGAGCAACACTGAGCTTTGCAGTCAGTATATCTTTTAAACACTTAGTAATACAATACATTGAGGTATTTCATGCATTAGTTTCTTCATTGATAAGATAACGTATGGGATAGAGGATCTCTGCTCACAGGAAACCATATGGATTTGCATGAGATTGCAGACATCAGAGAGGATTCCGAGTGCATTTATGCTAACAGTTTAGAGTGCAGTATAGGTGGGGTTTTGGTGTGAACCCCTCTACAGTTTGCACCTGATGTACAGTAGATGACAATTTTGTTCACCCTCAGTATGCAAAAACTGGATTCTTCCTCTGAATTGAAGAACAAGAAATTTCTGGCATGAAAATTCTCAGGCAAAGAGGTGGGGTTTTTTTCTATTAGGTTTTAGCTGTATCAATTTCATAATGCCAGTATAGCTGAAAGGGAGATACTGATGCCAGGAACACTTTACACCAGTAATGCTAGCAAAAACTTTATCTTAGATGACTATAGCCTCTGAAGTACTCATTCCCCTCTCCTCAGTTTATTGTGTTTTCCATCAAAACTCCTAAATATTAGATGGAGAATATGCTTCTTACTATTGAAGCTGATTTCTCTCTCCAAGGAGCCAGCTTTTCTTTGTGCATTACTGTACTTCAGCACATAAACATGAATCATCAAAATCTCAATTTAATTTGTTGAATTGTAATTTGGAAACTAAAGAAGCAGAGCTCAGTATGTCTTTTCAAAAGATGCAGTATTAGTCTACTGATGTTTTGACCTGGGCTGGGATCTTGCCAGCTTGTTCATGAGAAGAAAAAGTGATAATACAAGCTGGGCATTTTTCTTGGTGCTGATTACATACAAAGAGTGTACACAAGAGGATCCTCAACTCCTAAAGCAGGAAGAAAAACAGTAGCTGGCTTCCCCACTCACTATTTCCAAGACTATTTCCAGCTATCTTACCCCACAAAGGAGTCTAATTGCTTCATCCGTTTAGCCTGAATGAAAGGTGCCAAACATTTTCCAAACCTTTAACAAGGTCTGTGATTGCCTTCATGTGAGAGCCCAGTTTGAAGGCAGCCTTCAGTACCTTCCCATGCAGAAACCACCGGGGGCTGGCCAGGAGGGTCTGCACAGACAGACACACAAAGAGCCGCCTCCTCACCCTGAGGTTTTAAAATATATTCTCACCTGGTCCCTTGCAAAAAAAAAAACAACGGTACAGAAGGGCACTGGTGACTATAGGTACATTAGAGAAGGATTAGGTATTTAATTTCATGGTTTAAAATTAGCAAAACTTAAATTTCTTTAACCGATATATTGGATTAACAGGCCTTAAGAGGAATTTAATACCACAGGATTTTGAACATTCCATAAAAGATGGATAATATTCTTTCCTTAATAATGCATTTTTAAAATAAATATTATTCTTTCAGGGGACATTCACTTCTCCACTTGTCAACACTGCCATTTTTAAAAAATCACTATTTATGAACTAGATGCTTATTTATCTTGAGTAAAATTTTATTGAGTCACATGTGGAAATTCAACTCTTCAGGAAAGCATATGGCATATATTCACTTCCTAATGATATGGAGGATTGTATTGTATATTTATGGTTAAGCATATGCTCAAGAATTTTTCTGAATGGATAAGTATACAGAACCATATTTACACAGTTTTTCAATTTAGATTTCATGTAAAAAATTAATTATGTCATATTAACGTCATATAATTATCTGAAATGAATCTCATGTTACCCTATAAATGTGTTTTGATTTATTATAGTGAAAACTATTTTAGGCAGAGCTTATAAATGCAACCACATTGCAAACTATTCTAAAGAAATATGTAAAAAAGCAATCTAGATCCTTTCCTGTGTCTGTGTTAAAGATTACGTTTTAAATAGCATCAAACTGCCAGGATCACTCACAGCAGAATCAAATCAGTGACCGGAGACCATGATTCACATTAACTACCCACGTGTACTTTCAAAAACCTGATTTCAATATCCAGACAATCTGGAGCTTTCCTGGTTTTATCCATGATATCCTTGTACTATTCAGCAACACTGTCTCATGAAATCTTCTGAGATCTGTCAATACCATTTCCATTTGCCTTTCTCAGTTTCTAGTCAAGAAGAAAAGTTGGTGGTGCCCTCAGTACCAAGTGAATGAAATAGAGTTTATTTTGAATTAGGAACATTTTACACTTATTTTGCAGTTGCTTGAAACATCCAGAGAAAATTTAGGACAATGACTAAGCATGATTATGTATTTTTCTGAGAGGAATAAATTACAGAAAGATTTTTCTTAATGCACATCAAAATATTAGAATATTTTGTAAAATAGATCACATGCAAAAATAAGAGGATGAATATTATTAACAGCTATATGAGTCATATACAAGCAACAGAACAGGGCTTCATTTTGCCTAAGTAGATATCGCTACCACCTTCCTTTACCGTGGTAAGTAAAGGCTATTAGGGCAATCTCCAAAAACCTCCCCAGTAGAGTGTTCAGATGACAGCTCATATGACTTATACTATTTATCATCTGCTATAACAATCTAGGCAGTTTCCTACTGTCTCTACATCATATATATAGGGTTTAATTCAAAAACCTGTAAAGTGAGAGACAAACGGAAATTACACAGGGAGTCAGTAGCATAGCTGGGAATCAAATCCTGGAAAGCCAAAGTAAGAACCTATTTTCAAGTACTACCATCTTCTGATTTCTTTTTTCCCCTGTTGTATAGAGAAGTGCAGTAGAACAGCAAAAAGGTGAAATAAAGACATATATGTGAGTTACAAGACACGAGAGTGTATGATTTGGGTCTGAAGTAGATGTAGTGAGATCTGTCAGATACCGCAATGCTTAGCACAGGCAGTTTTATGTACTTGTCTTGATCATTGTGAACTAACGTTATTTTTGTTCACCTAGATCTAGTCAGTAGTTTAGAAACTGAGATCTTTCATTCAATAAACTGTTCATTAAACACACTAGTGAATTAATTTAATGTAAAAAAATAAAAAGTTGTTTGTACCATAACTCATACCTAGATTGCATCCAAATTGAATCTTTGGATCAGGGACATCAGAAACCATACATTGCTGGATGGTGGGATTACATGACAGGGAATTTCCAAGGTATTGGTCTTGAGGAGAGTTAAAAATTAAGAAAAGTTAGGCAACCATGATGGATATGTGTTGAAAACATGGTAAGAGGAATGGAGAGTCCCTAAGAACAGAATGTTGTATTAGCCATTGTGTGGTCAAGCTATTGTTCCGAACAGATTCAACAGGAACCGTAGCCAGACATGAAGTTAACCAAACACTTGGTGGTGGCTGATAGGATGGAGAAATAGCCTCTAGTTACCTTCAGCTGATTATAATACATTGTAATACATCTCTAGGGAGAGACTTCACGTGTCAACATAGGACCACTTTAGTATATTGAGCTGATTAGGAATCAAGATAGGCACAAATGAGCTTCTGTAACGATGTTATAGGTAACCAATCACACATTGCAGTGTGTTTTTTAATTAGTTACTTTTTTGTACATAAGACCCTCTGTGGTTCCCAAGGGTGTGCTATCTTATGTGAACTATGTCCCAGCACCCTTTTCTATGCAGAAGTGGAATAAACCAAGTATCTTGACTCTGAATTGGTTTTCTGCACATCGGATAAAAACCCTTATTAGGGGCAACATTGTGATTGTCTTCCATTTTTTGGTAAACTTATGTCTCTGGTCAGTGAATAGTGTATCTGGCCATGTATGGCTATTTTTATACTTTTAGGCAACAGTTTCTCAGTGGCTATTTTTTGCCTACTGGGGTTGTCATGATAAAAGGTGGAATGTATTTTAAGAAATCACTTTCATGACATTACTCATAATTGTGATGTTCCTATCTATAAAAATTAACCATGATGAATATCTTCTAAAGGTGACTTGTAAGTTATGAACCTGTTTGTATAAATTTTTATGTGAAGATCTATCTGTCCTCAGGTCAAGGTCTTCCTTAATTATTTACAAGTAATGTGGGGACTATTCATCAATGTCATTTTCTTCTCCTGGTCACTACCAACTCAATTTGATCTCATGAAATTAATTTGTGGCATTGAAATTATATCAAATGCAAGTAAAGTGCGAAAACTAAGCACATATATCTCATGACAATTCTTTCATTCTTTTACCTTCTATTGTTTTAATGAACCACTTTAGAAAGTCCAAATGCCTGTTTTATTTATTTATTTTTTCAATGTTTATGTATTATAGTTGACCTTCTAACCCTGCTTTCTCTTTTACAAGCATTCTCAGCAGAGTATTCATGCTAGGTGAGAGGGCCGGAATTTTTATTTTTGCATTTTGATATGAATTTAGAAGTCATTCAAAGCGGGTCATGTGAACTTTGCAGCATTTCTTAGCTGTGGATCTATTTCAGGTACAAAATGTTCTATTCAAATCTCGGTTTTTGCATAGGCCTATTGCATGAGGTAGATTTATGTGGCTAAAGTTCCCAAGTACTTTGTAGGAAAAAGAACATAAACTTCATACTAAAATTCCCAGTACTCATGACTGTGGTAATAGGATCATTTACCACTAGCTTGAATGGAAAGTAATAAAAATTACAAAATAACAAATAGCTAAATATGAAATAAAATAATCAAAAAGCAACCTGAAATATAACAGCATGCAATTGAACAATTTATGGTAATGAATATATTTTAGAAAGGATAAGAATATGTTAACAAGTATCTTACAAAATAGGTAAATCCTTCACATGCAACAGTTCAGCTATTACCTACAGAAAGGTTGCTCACCTCTACTTTGATACATACATTAGGATATTCTAACAACATTGTTGATTCTAATCACATTCAGGGAAATTATTTAACAATCAATCCTGAGCATGAGAGTTTTGTAAGTTATAAAAAAAAAAGTAAATTAGTATAGAGAAGATTTACAAGAAAGTCTGCTTACAGAGACATGGAGAAGATGATACAATTACTATTATGGATGATGGGAGGTGGCTGTATCCATAATGTTTGTCACCTTAATGAGACTAGAAAAACAAATGAAGCAGCTATTCAGTTCCAATAAATATATAAACTTACAATTCCATAAGGGAAAGTAGCAGCAAAACCTTGCAGAACCTTGAAGCAAGCACATCTGTGAACTGGGGATATTTAGGTTCCTTCAGGAGTAGTTTAAAAAAAAAAAAAGTAAAAAGCATATCACAAATCAGAGCCTAAAATTTGAACACTGTCACTTATAGAAAGGAATGGGTTTGTCTTGGATGTGCTGGTAGCTCTTGTGTTGCTACTGGGCCAGCACCAGGTTTCTTGCAAATGCATCTCCACCCATTTGTAGGGAAATTATTAAATTTCTGTAATACATAGCCTTCCAAAAAAAAATAAATCAGTGCACTGATGAGGGTTTCTTTTAAGGCAACAGTTCTGCTGCTACATAAACATCCTCTCCAATGAGGCTGCAAACCCCTGAGAGAAGCGATGAGCTAGACTATTACCTGATGCTGAATCATCCTCTGATAACTCATCACAAGTGTTCCAAGCTGCATCATTTAAGCTTCATACCATAGCAACTAGGGCTTGCATTTCTAGCGTGAAAAGTTAGAGTTGTAAACTTTGAAATACATCAGACTGACTTGAGCAAGGGCTAGAAAGAAGCTGTTGTTTCCCAGTTGAGATCAAGGAAAGATCTTTGTGGAATTTGACAGATTTGTGAATCTGGATTTTGCAAAGGTGTTTCCCTGCAGTCAGATCAAGGAAAGAATTGCAAAGATTGTTTGGTGCCTCGGCCACAGATTCCTTCCTAGTAATTAATTTACATATATTTTAAGTTTATATATATATGATTTTATGCATCCTGTTTTAAGTCCTATGTTTAGTGGCCTGATTTGAAGCTATGGATTTTATGACATGTAGTGACATCAAAAGCTCATATGTGAAATATGTGTGTCTTTCTGTAGATCTAGGTTTCGCTCAGCGTGACCTAATGGAGAAAACAGAGGACAGTACATATGCCGAAGATGTTGTACATAGGGTTTCACAGAACAGGAAAAACTGCTTGTTTCTACCCTGAGATGTCTCTGAAGAGAGTCACCCTGGAAGCTGAAGAAATTATTTAAAAAAATGCTGGTAAACATAGGAATATCCTTACACCTGTGGACACTGCTTATTTCTCTCCTAATATGTTGACTTCATCTTTTCCAGTTAAAGGATGTTCTCTATGATGATACATTCAAGGCTTGCTATATCTAGAGTATAGAGGTAAAAGGTTTTATATCCTTTTATGATTAAAAGTCACGGTTGAAACTGACTTTTGTGCTTAACAAATGTCACGTTGCTGAGTGGTGAGAGATGACCTTCACAGAATGTAAGCAAAAGATTCAAAAAAAGGAGCTGTAATCTGTATGCTTCTTGGTAATAGGTGAATTAGAAATACACTGTTGCAGCAACATAAGAAGTTATAAAGCCTGCAATTCAGTATTGTACTTCATTCATTTACATGAATTAATACACTTATGAAATGCATGAATTAATCCATTTTGAAGGAGAAAAATATTTGAAGTGCTGACATGGAGGGAACTCAACTGGACATTAAAAAAGGAAACGTGAGACCTGCCTATAGACTCCAAGAGGGCACTGTTTTTCTGGGATGCAGAAATCATTGTTTGTGATGCAAATTTAAGTCTGGGAATAATACAGCTGAATTTCAGTGATATGTTTTTGAACCTATTTCCTGAATCTTTGTGAATGATCAATCACACAGAAACATGCAATATTTAATCTGACTGATTATCTTGTCAATGAAATTGGTATGCTATACATTTAAAATAAATCTGGGTCTAAGGCTGCCTACAGACCTCCATTTAGAAACAGAAATGTGTATAAAAAGTTTGTAAGTATATATAAAAGTCTGAAAGAAAAGAAACTGTAGGAGTTAGACAGCAAACCATTGTCATGGCTTAACCTCTGCTGGCAACTAAACACCACACAGCCAGTCACATCGCTTCCCTCTGACCATTCACACACTTTCCTACGGGATGAGAAGGAGAATCAGGAGGAAGAAAAAAAGGTAAGACCCTAAGGGTTGAGATAAGGACAGTTTAATAAAACACCACGAAGAGAGAAGAAAACAACAGTAACAGCAATAGTGCTAATTAAATGATAAAAAAAGTGAGCAATAGAAACTGGGAAAAGTTCTACCTATGCCTGAGATGCCAACTTTCTCTACTCCATCTCTACTGAAACTACACCCTAAAGCAAGTTGAAACCAGGCACCCTGGTGCCAGCCCTCCCCTTATATAGGGACATGACTCAATGTGGTATCAAAGATCCCATTGGCTGCCTTGGTTGTTTCTCTGACTGTGGCCCCTCCCAGCTGCTTGCCAGCAGCTGCTGGTGATAATTAACCTGAACCAAATCCAGGACAATCATATAACACCAGATTTCCTAGTCCAAGGTATTAGAATGAATATCTGCATATTAAGTTCTCGGTTTTCAACATTACTGTAGTAATATTATCAACAACAGTCAGTGCTTGAGCAATAACCATTATGATCATATGGAATTAGCAGAAATTAAATGAAGTTAAAATGTAATGATAAAAACCCCACAGCAGTTCATCATTCGATATAAAATGTCATCAGTCAATCAGTCAAATAAAGAAAAGTCATTGTCAGCATAAAGATATGAGATGGAATTCAGAAATTGTGCTTTATATAGTCCCAAAATTAAAAGGAATAGAGATAGCACTGTTAAATAATTTTTCATTTATTGCTGCTGAGAAACCACTCCACATACTGTGCACAGCTTGCACAGATTTACTGTGTCTTCTGTACTGTGTGACACATTTACTCAGTGGCTGCTACTAAAGGTTAATGGCTCGGTCACAATCTTCATATTAAATATGGTGCAAACACTAATTTGTTATTCATGGGTAATGAGAGAGTCTCAGGACCACCTTTTAACAGGTTTAAAAAAGTTGAGCCTCTAAAGAAAGATCAAAGGGGCATAAATAAATTGTACTATTAAAAGTAATCTGGAGGTATCAGAGTTTAGGGAATCTCTCTTGACCTTGCTGCCACCTTTCTTTCTTATTATCACAAGGCTATTGCCCGAAGACAAGATCATAGTTGTCTACTCTTATTCTTCTTTGTGTATAGTTATTGTCACTCCCTAAAACAAGCCATACTCCAAGTTCACACAATGGTCCATCAATCAAAATGAAAGTTGAATGTCAGAAACAACTACAAAACGCATGTCTGGTCATAAAGGATTTATCAGACTCTATGATACTGGCTTCATAATATTTCTTGCCACAGACAGGGCCAAAAAAAGCCTTTCTGGGCCAGCCATACTGCTCAGGACATACATGTGCCAGTGTGACTGCACAGAGCAGCCACTGGCAGCTAGGAGAAAAGATCCTGAGAAGAAAATGTGCATCTCTGCCCACATGAATGGCAAATTTTCCTTGGTTCTTGTTGCAAGACCTCTGACTTATTTCCATTGCTTTTCTTCCAGTTCTCCTAGATCCTTCCATGGGCTCTGCATGTTTATTCCTGAAGAGAGGAACCCATGACACGTGGCTGCTGCTTCTTGAAAGATTCGCAGATGCCTGCCCCTCAGTGTGACACTCAGATGGGTCTTCAATTCCCCTGCCAGCTTTCACAAAATCTGCAAAGTTCAGTACATTTGCAATCTCCACCTTCATTTAATTTTGACTCGAGCTGTTTGGGAAGTTCAGAAATTATGAAGAGCACGTGGCAAAGAGGAAGTTCTTGCTTCTTGCCTCATGGAGATCCTGGTTTCCAAGCCCCATTATTCTGGCAGAGCTCTTTTCACAGCTCTGCTTTCCAATGAGTGGATTCAGACAAGAATTAATACAAGAGGGTAAGGAGAGTTTAATTTGAGAGGTAAAGAGAGTTCAAAGTAGCATGAAAAACGCATCTGATTTGATAAAAGCAAAAGATCTTGACTCCCTAAGAATGTACAAGTGACTGCATGTTTCTAAGGAGAAATTTAATCTTTGGTTAGATCAATACATACAACTGGCAAAGAGCAAGCTCTGGGGCATACTTTTATAGGTCTGCTTACATGCATCAGACTTTGTAACTAAATACAGGCAGAGAATGATTACTTGTACTTTAATTGACATAACCCAATTTTAATCAATGAGAATTTTGCTTCCTTAGTGAAGTGGGAAAGAGGAAACTGTTTGATTTTCCTGCACAGTGAAATATACCAAAGTGTCAGAAGTTTCTGGAGCAGGAGATGACAGTCTTGTCTGCTCCAAAGCTTGTCATTTTCCCCACAGTATCAACTGGTCTAAAAGAAAGTATACATCCTAGCCCATCATAGGAATTGCAATACAATGAAGGGTATAATCAAGTTCCCAGTTTAACATGGAATTTCTCCAATCTGTCACACCCCTTGAAATTGGTATTAATGGCACTTAGCACCTGCACCTCACTTCTTAGCTCCAAAATAACTTAATTAGATACAATTTGTGACAGTAGTTGGTGAGGCATTTGATTTCAAGAGGAAAAGGTGGTGGTTTTAGCTGGAATATGAAATTAGCCACTGTAGCTTTGCAGAGGAACAGTTGAAACCATAGTCTGTGGATATGCTCTGGATATTCCAGCTACAGCATTTGAGCATAATTAGCTACCTATGACAACATAGGTCAGCTATGTCAAGCAAGACATTAGTTTCAGTATCCTGTTTTAAAGTTAAAGTAGACCACAGAGCAAAAGTGAGGATACAGACCTACAGTTAATTTTAATCATGATACACTGGTCCAGGCAGAAGCAGCAAACACCTTACTGAGTCTTAGCTGGCAGCAATTATAGTTTCTGCCCACACAGACAATATCTCTATATTCCTCCTGGGTGATCTGACCATTCTTCCATATCTTCTACACTTTCTTTTAATATTTCACTTTAGTCAGGAGCTCCTTATTCATCTACTCAGGCCTCCTGTTTCTGTTTCTTGTTTTCCTGCTCATTGAGGTAGACTGTTCTTGAGCGTGGAGGAGGCATCTTTGCAACCAGGTCTCCTGAATACCTCTTCTTTCTGAGGCTGTATGTCATGGTGCTCTTCCAAGAAGATCTATAAAGTCATCTCCCCTGAACTCCACAGCCGTGATTCTGCTTTTTTCCCTGTTTTGTGTGTGCTGTTAGGATCATCAATTCCACCATCTCAGGGCGACTGCAGCCAAGACCACTCCCCAGCCTCCACATCTCTGACTTGTTCTTCCCTGTTTGTAAGTATGAGGTTTAGCAGAGTGTCTCCCCTCATCAGCTTCTTAATCACCTGTGTCGGGAAGCTACCATCAATGCACTCGGGAGACCTCCTGTATCGAGTGTGCCCTTCTGTGTTGCCCTTCCAGATGGTACTGGAACAGTTAAAGTTACCCATGAGAACCAGGGCCTGTGAGCAAGAAGATTCCTCTATCTGTCTGAAGAAGGGCTCATCTACTTATTCCTTATCAGGAAGTCTGTAGCAGATGCCCATGACAATGGCATCACTCTCACCTGGCTCATCAACAGTCCCAAGGTGGAGCTCCACACAACCTCTCTGCTCTGTCATATAAAGGGCAATTCACTCTTATCACCATACCATCCTGTCCTTCTTATATCTGCCCTTAGCAGGACTCTGCTTGTGTGAGCTATCCCACCAAGTCCCAATGTTATTGCAGCCCTGCAAATGCATGAAGACCTCTAAATCCTCCTGTTCATTCCCCATGGACCCTCTAGTGCCAGAAGTCACAAGCTGCCAGCATTCACCATCAAAGAAGTCTCAGTTTTCCAATCTGGTAAGCACAGGTTCTGCCTGCTCCTCCACCCCCAGACACCTTGGAGTTTGGGCTGGTGAAGCTGCAGGGTCTCAGAGAAGATCTACTTTCTTTTGTGGCATCCCTGATGCTGTGCAACCTGCTGACCTCCTGCAGTAACTTTGTGCAGCTCCTACACAGAGCCTCCCTCAGCACACTCCTCCTGCAGGCAAGGAACCCATCTCACTGGCCCCAATCCTAAAGAGAGTCTGCAGGTGTCCCAGGAGCCCCAGACCTGCAGGGCTGCATCCTCCCTCTGGAATCAGTCTGGGATCAGACCTCTGCTGTGCCAGGGTAGTTGCTTCTGTGGATATTAGGGAACCATTGCTGAGCAATGGTGGTGTACACCACCCTCAGTTTCTGGTCTCTTTCTGTGTGACATCCCACAGAAGCTGTTGCATCTCCTGTCTTGTAGAAACTATGACTGGGTGCTACAGCCATGAGTGAGCAGGAGGGGAAATCAGTGCTCCAGCCCTCTGTAGCCTGAGAGGAGCAGAGCCTGCATCCCAAGACCAAGCATATTGTCAGCATCAAGATGGAGGTGAAAAAAAGAAAGAAACATTGCTGCCTCTCTTGTACTACAATAATAATTAGAACCTAATCACAGGAAGATTCAGATTTTAATTTTTACATTTATAAGTGATGAAAAACCATCAACCAAACTTGACAGACAATACACTCAGATTAAAAGCCAACATTGAGCCTGACCCTGGGAATGGAGTTAGATCTGATAGATCTAATGTACCATATGTACCATTTCCTATCTCTCCATGAATTTAAAGGTCTGTAGTTAAAACCAGAGAAACTAGTGATTGTGTGTTATCTGACCCATGACTACCAAAGAAAAACAATTACTTCAGCCTAGTGAACTGACCCAACACCACTCTGACAGTGCTTCAGAGACTTGCAAGAAAGCTAGTGAGAGTGACTTCAAAGTCTGTTCAGCGTGCTGCCTTAGTACGTAGTGCGAGATGCAGTTTCTTTTAACTAGACGGAAGAATGTTTCTAAGTGCAGCTATAATAGATGCTAGTCTAGTGGCTTTTTTCATAATAAAATTAAGAAAAAAAAAAAAAAAATCCTCCAGGGACATCTGGTAATTAGAAAAGTCTCCAAAACTGGTTCATTAAGCCATTTACTGGCCAAGTACAAATTCTGAACAGAGAAAAAGAAATTACAGTCTGTGTTTTAAATGTTATTACATGTTTTAACTGTCATTACGATCAGCTAAAGGAGTTAATGGTGTTAGAATTAGTGCCTGCATCTCTGCGTGAAAGTAGGTTCAGACAAGGCTCATTATACCATAAGTGGAATGGCCATTTGTTAGCTATCGATTGTGATTCCAGCTATCTGGAGACTGCTGTGCTGTCAGATATAGCATGGATTTTGTGCCCTCTCTGACAACTCTTGACAGTTACTGGATATGGAATCCCCACCACAAAAGCCATGTGGGATGGGGGACTGGCCTGTCTGGTTGCATGGTGTAAAATATGTGAATAGCTCAAGAAATGAAACCCATAGGTCTATAGCTATTTCTGAAGGAGACATCTGAGCAGAAATAGATACATCTTTAACTGGCTCTGTATAAGCATGCATATAATAATGTGTGTATACATCTAAATATAAAACCACATATTTAGAAATACACATATATAATGACATGTATAAACATACACACGTAAGTACACAAATATGTGTGTGTAGATGTGAATGTATATGCATGCATAACTATGTTGGCATGTTGTAGACAAAATTGGTATTGGGAATTTATTTTTCCTGTTAAAGCTGGCAAAACATCCTCTTCTTATGGATTCTTTTTCCAATGTTATAATTAAAATATTACAATCTTGAAGAATGTTCTCAGAAGTGCCTAATAAATCATGGGGATTCCTCTGCAGCATTCAGCATTTTGAAGTAAGTGGACAGAAAATTGGGGTCCCATGCACCAAATCTGATTTAGCAATGCTAAAAGGAAGAAACCTAATGCTGTCTTTAGAAATCAAGTCTATGAATATAAAGGAAGGACCAAAGAAGAATTAAATGTCACAGTTGTGAGGTCAAACCCCAATCTGGTTGTAGAGGCAGTGGTATAGAGCAGCTGTGTCTGTTCTGGAGAGGTTTGTACCTGCTGTGTTGGCTCACTGTGGTAGGAACTTTTATAACAAACTGCACGTGGCTTTGCTCTAGCTTGAAAGGCTGCATAAACTCTGTTGAATGATTCACATATGCAGGGTGGGGTTGGATGGGCAGCTGGGAGCTGCAATGTTTTGAACTGTCACAACCTACTTCTTTCCACAAAATGTTGAGATTTCATCATCAATTTCTTTTCCAATGTGGCACAAGACCACAAACTTTTCATTAATTTGTGGATAATATGTTTGACGAATAATATAATGAGTGGACAATATCAACCTGCTTGTGGATAATACAGCCTTCCTAGGAATGATCAACACTCTGATACTTAAGGGGCTGCTGAGATGTAGTTTAAGCCTTTGCTTGGTCTGCTGTAGATGTGCATGAGGCTTCTATGTCCTACATGAGTGTCCTTGCTTCTAGATAAGCATCTGTTCTGTTTCATTATTTACCCAAGGCAAAATATTCAAAAAGCCTGGCAGGAAACTACCCTTTATGTGTGAGGTAAGACCTGAGCATCTTCTTATAGCTCAGTAGAAGATATCAGGAAGCAGAAGTGAAGTGTGAAGGCCTTGGGGAGAAAAAAGTTCTCACTGATGAAAATGTCAGTCTAGAGACTGGTTGGTCAAATGTCTTCTACAAAAATTGTTTCTGATAGAAAATTGTGGGAGAAGGAGACAAAGACAAGAGCAAAACCCTGCAAACTAATATTTACTATTAAAATAGAAAATCCCTTTATTTTGGAATTAGGGTTTAGTGCTTGAAAGAAGCACTACTTTGGTAATTGTCATGGTTTAGGGTCAGGGAGGCCCCTTAGACCTATAACAGATGCTCTCTGTTAATCCCCCTCCCTCCCCAAGGGGGAAGAGGAAGGGAATAATGGAGAGAGACTTAGCCATTAGAAAAGGAAACTAGAACAGCTTTAATGAGAATAATAATGATAATAAAAAATGGAATATGTACAAATATATACAAAACCTCTACCGAACCCAACCCCCCAATGGTAATTACATCACTGTCACCACTGATGCTGTAGAGCAGGCACTGGGGGAGTCCCAGACTGGGCCCTGCAGCAGATGGGAGCTGTTTTCAGGAGCTGGATTCTGGTACTGGGTTCAGGAACACACTGATTTGGATTGAAGGCAGAACGCCTTGGATGCTCCGAGGAAGGAACTGAAAGAGGACCTGAGCCAAGCCGAGCAAAGCTGGCAAAGCAATCCAAGAGGGGAGAAGAGGCCGGGAGCCCCTACAGAGAGGGCGAGTGAGCAAGCAAGCAAGCTAGTAAGCAAAACCTAAAACTAGCAACCCAAACAAAAACAAAACCATAGACCCTCCATATCCCTCTGCTTTATATCGAATATGACATATATGGGCTGGAATACCTCAGTGGTCAGTTTGGGGTCACCTGCCCTGTCTGATCCTCACTGCAGGTGCAGCCTTTCACTTTCCTGCACCCCCTAATGTGGTACAAGAGATCCACAGTGGCCTTGGTCTGCACTCCAATCCTTGGTAGTAACTCTAAACATGGGGTATCACTGCCAACAGCAGACACTGTCTGTGAAAAGAGGCTGCTGACTTCAGACAGTGCAGTTAGTTAGAAGATCTGAGCTGAAAAGTAAAATCACTGAACAGAATTAGTTCTGTTCTCACTCAAACCAGGACAATAATATAAAGAAAAAATTATATTTTGAGGGTTGCAAACACATGTGTGTGGTGAATTCAATTTATTCTGTGTAGTTCTAAATTCATTTGAATAAAGAGAAGCAGAATTCACTGCTCTGACCAAGGGCCATTAGCTCTCTTAGAGGTTTCTTTCCTCATTCTGATTTTCTGATCGCTAATCTTTACTTTAAAGACCAAGGGAACGACATGTGTTTGATGCTGCCTTCTCTTTCACTCTCTCCCCTTCTCAACCCTCAAATCCAAAATGGTATCTATTTCATTTGAGTGTTCCTGGCTCTGTCTTTATTTCAGGTGAATATTTGTAAGTCCTACAGTATTTCTCTCCCATTTCTTCTAGGAACGGGAAATAGACCTTTCTCTCATCAGGGATTCAAAGGGATGCTTTATTATGCAATTAGGAAAGCAATTGTAAAACATGGGACCACCAGAAGACTGGCTACTGTATTTTTACTGCTATTATTCATCAGTTAACTGCTCCTAAAATTTGTTTGCAGCTGAAGATCCAAGTACACTTTCTTTAGGATGTGATAGAATTTTTGCCATTAAAAGTAACAATAGTTTTGGTTACTCAGAGGGATCTCAGTTTTCACCAGGCCGGCAAGAAAACAGGTGAGCATAAGCTGTGACAGGGAATCTGGAGAATGTATGTGATATATGAATGTACATATTGTTCAACAATTTATTCCCTGCAGGTGCCCACCCCATCCCTCTGCCCAAACTAGTGCTACTCCAGCAAACTCAGCGGGAACAAAGTTACAAATATTCTTTGCAAATTCCCTAGTCCAGTCTGGCATCCTTTGTAGCCTCTTTAGTTCATCATTCCTCTTATTGGCACAAAAGGCCTATAGAGAAAATGCAGGTGAATATATGAGCACAGATAGATGTAGATCCTATTTGCTGCCTGCTCTGATGTCAGGAACCAGCCTCTGACAGAGGTGAAGCAGGTGTCTAAGGGCAGGAACATCTGAAAGCACAGCAGCCTATTTGCAAGGGGATGTCTGTACCCCTCCATCATAAATTGCCCCGAGGCAACAGTTTGGGTTTTTTTTAAGTTTACAGAGGTATTCCCTAGTCTGGATTGCACTGTTTACCAGCATATCAGATCTAGCAACATGTATTTTTCATTAAAATCACCTAATTCATACCAGAATCATTCTTACTTGGGCTGAGTAGAGATTTACCCACCAAGTATTTAAGAAAATTATTTTCAGGATAGCATGGTACTTAGAAAACACACCTCATTCTCCATGGAATTCATTCAGATTATTCTGAGACCTAGAAAGAATTATTATGTTTTCCTCCTCTATTTTTTCCATTTCTTTTTTTTTCCTTCATAATTTCCAGTGTTGTATTTGGGTGTTAAAATTCTACAAAGCTTGACAGAATCTCTTCAGTGGCATGTCTTTCTACAAAGACTGTTCTGTATCAAAATATCTTCCTCATTTGGTATAAATGGCAGAGGCAAAAGATGAAATTCATATGAACTCTATTTAAAAATTATTATTTAGCATGAAATGGGTTTGGTTTGCAATTTATTGTTAGGATAACGCTTTACTAGTCTACCATCACTCTCTTACTTTTTTCTACGCTTTCCCCTCCTGTATCTTGCATCTGAACATAACATGTCTATAGTCATATAATCTCCTTCCTTCCTCCCCTGAGAAATCAACACATTTTTTTTTAAGTTTGGTTTTGGTTTTTTTTTTTTATACAGGCTGAGAATTTTAGATCTCTGCTGCCAGACAGTGTCTGAGGATATCTGCTACTGTACCAAAATGAAGGGGAGCTCTGCAGACAGGAGTTTTTTCAGGTTTCGGCCTCTTCTGTGATTCCCAGGCAAAAAATTTTAAACAGGACTAGATATCCTGTTTATTGTCTTCAGGCCCTACTGACGTCTTTGGAGGAGTGTAAAAGAAGATGTGTTCATCTGCAGACCTTGGGCCCAAAATCTTCAACAAATGAAGGGAGAAGTGTTCCCAGAAAGAGCATGTTCTGAGACAAGCCAAATCCTGGATTTTTCCCGAGAAGGGGCTGATTTCTTGGAGGAAAAATCCCAGTCCAGTGAGTAAAATGTTTATCCTGCAGTACTTGGCCATGGGACAACAAACAGATCGTATCATGAGGGACCTGAAAATTGTTTCTGCATGATTTAATGTCTTTCAAAAACATTTAACCCCAGAAAAAGCATAGGTTATTGCTCTGAATTATCTGTTTGGTTAATGTTGGCATTAGAATAACATAGGAGATGGATGCAAAATATACTCGTAAACCCTTGCCTAACTATTTCATTTTTGTGGTCTTTCTCTACATGAAACTATTGATAGACAAACAGAATCAAACTCTGTCTTCTACATAGGAGCTGGATGAGTAATTTAGAAGGTTTTGGTTTCTGGTCTTATGAGATCTGTCTTTGAATTAATTGCTTTAATTACTAAACCAACATACAGCTATCTCCAATGATGACCAGAAAGGCAGTTTTCTAGTCCTACAGATGATCACTCTGAGAATGATGCATTGAGATAAGTGAAGAATATAATGCTTTTAAAAAACATTGTTGGCTATATTATATTGCAACTCCTGACACAGGTGCAAGTGCTCACCCACACAAACCCCTCTCAAACTCTAGCAGTAAACCACTCCAAGGATAGTTTCTTTATGTCACTGCTCTGTCACTCACATGTATCAAGTAAATCTTAGCCACCCTTGCTGCTGCTAATGAATAAAGTGGACAGTTTTCAAGGTGTTGCTGAGGAATAGATCACAGGTTCTTTACTTTCTTTGGTTAAGAAAGATGTAGGTGCTGACTTTAATAAATAGATAGATAGATAGATAGATAGATGAATAAATGTAAGTATCATCAGCAGGATCCTAAGTGGTTCTGCACAAGTAATCTCACCTGACATTTTATAGCTCATGCAGCCTCTTTTAGCTCCATCACCTTTGCTGGTAAAGTGAAGTACTGCAGGTGGGGCCTGGTCTAGCACCCACTGAGGGGAAATTAGAGCTTTCTTTTTACTTCACGTACATTTTGATTTGGGCCGCATCTAGAGATATAAATGGGAATGCAGGACATCATGTCAGCCTGACTTTATGAAGCATATGACAGACTAGAGAGATTAGCCTGACTCCAAAAGAGTATGGCTGTATAAAAAATTTACTACAGCTAATGTCAAAAGGGAAACACCTTTGAGAAAGCACAGAGAAGGAACCAGAATGTCCTCTGTGGATGTGCACATGCATTCAACAAAATAAGTAAGAAAAGAGTCTGCCTGAGTTAGCAAACTGAAGTTGAAGTTCTCCTATCTAGAAAGAAAGGTCTTTGCAATTCTGAAGATACAGATGCATAAATCACTCCCTTATGAGATCTGATTCCTTCTCAAAAGACTAAATAAAGAAGAGCGTATTACTATGCTGATGTCAGCATCCATGGACTAGTATTACCCACTATATACTGGTCCAGTAAGGTAAGGATAAAGAGTAAATGGAAGTCAGTATTCTCTGTTTAAAATGTATAATTCAGTGAAGTGAGACACAGCTGACCTGGCCACTGTGGATTGATAAATAATTGTTCTCATGAGACAGGGGAACTGAGCATGCTGTACTTTCCATAAAAATTAAAGTGGCTGTGTCTAGCATGATGGACAGCTGGAAATGCTGCTTTGTTTTCCACACTTTGGGAAGACAGTTCTCTCTACTGTTATTACTTGTTTTGTGGAGAGGGCCCCTGGGGATTCTGTGCTGTCTCTTAAAACGCCACAAATCAGTGCTTTGGTGTGTACACCTCTAACTATAGAGAACGAATCTGTGCAGAGGAATCTGGAAAAAAGCAGGTTCTGTAATCAGGTGCAAAAGGTTTTAAATTGCTTTCTCTGACATCTTTAACTACTGAAAGATGTATATGCCTTTACCATTGCTCCAAAGCAGATCCAGTGACAGTAACAACATTTGATGACTGAGTGCTGGTGACCCAGGCCTGTTGCGTGCTGGTGCCTTGCATGCTCTTCTAAATACTCTCAATTTCCATGGAAGCTAAAAAGAATCAAGGTATTAAGGCTTATATAATTTACATTTCCTTGTATTCATTAGGGAAAGGCATTATTTTAAACTAAAGTTAAAGCATTTATTCAGTGCAAGAAGGCTCTGTTTTGTATTACAGACACCAATAGTACATCCTCATGCAAATTCTGAATGCAAATCTCATAGTAACATTGTATGTCTTGTTTAAACACCCTGTGAAGGCAAAGTTTGTCTAAGTTGCATTTGCAGCTGCTTTTCCCACCTCTGAGGTTGCCTATGAGGTAGAGAAAATCACATGCCACTGACCTTGCCTCTCACCAGAGATATTTCCCTTCATCAGTGCTTTAACAGGTCACATTACTGCTCTCTAGCCTCCTTCTGTAAAATTCCCTGAGTATTTAAAACCAGACTTTCTTAGTGCTGTTTATTTATTTTTTCTTAAGAAAAAAACCCCAAACCAGTCCAACAGGAAAACATTTTGGAGAAAGTATAGGGGGTAATTATATGGAAAATTATACTAGGAGACCTGAGGTTTGGAAAATGCTAATGGCATGGAGGAACAGGGGCTGCAAGTGCTACCATGTATAATCTGGATCTTCTGCAGTCAGCACAGTTTATTATCTCTGTTCTCAGGAAACTTGTCCCTCAGCAGTTCCCCTGGAGGAATTAGGACAAATTAGCATGCTTCTTTAGATATATTCCTATCTCAGCAAAAGGACATGGATCAATAGCTTTTGGACCCAAGACTATTAATTTCCAAATGAAATACTGGATCCATTAACCGGACATGCCAGCTTCTTGCTCTCCTAACTCAACACTTTACTGAAGTGTCATGGTTTAACTAAGCCCCACACAACCACTCACTCACCCTCCACTCCCCACACAGCTAGGGTGAGGGAGAGAATAGGACATGTAAAAGTGAGAAAATGTGTGGGTTGAAATGAAGACAGTTTAACAGATAAAGTTAAAGCCACACGTGCAAGCAAAGCAAAACAAGAAATTCATTCACCACTTCCCATTGGCAGGCAGGTGTTCAGCCATCTCTCGGAGAGCAGGGCTCCATCATGTAATGGTTACCTGAGGAGACAAACAACATCCTTCTGTTCCCCACTCCCATCTTCTTTCCCTAGATTCATATGTTGAGCATGATGTCACATAGTGTGGAATATCCCTTTGGTCAGTTAGGGTCAGCCGTCCTGGCTGTGTCCTCTCCCAACATCTTGTGCACCACCAGCCTACTCATGGGTGGGGTGGGGTGAGGAACAGAAAAGATCTTGACTTTGTGTGAGCTACTGCTCAGCAACAACTAAAACACCCCTGAAGGATTCTTCCTTTTAGCATTTCTTCTAACTGTCTTCAATTGCCGGTCTTGTTATGGTGATAGGAATCTGTTTATTCAAATTGAGCTTTCCCCCAGAGATGATCACCTTGTCCATAGTATGTTCAGTTTGCTGTTCAATCGATCATTGACAGCAGATTACCCTTTTTTTCCCCTCTTATAAATGATTATTTTGTTTTTCTTTTTGTCTATCCACTTGTACCACAGCTTCATAGCCACATCAAAAACTTTAGGGAAAACACCTTTTTTCAGCTTGCAGCTATAACTTTTTACCTGGTTACATGACAAACCACACATGTTTTGGATGCAAACCATATATATATATATTCACAGTTTCCTTAGGCAATTAGATTTGAAGGTCTTTCTACAGCAGGCTTTTTACTACTTGGCTTTGGGATTTTCTCATAAGCTGTTATTATAAAGGTGTGGAAAACTGCACAGAGAAATGTGCCTGTAGGGTAATTATCTGATTTCCATATCACCTGAGCATCTGCGTGCTTTACGGGCTTCAAAGTGTTTATCTTTATAACACCCCTGTAGCCCACTCTTCCACCCTGTCCAGGTCAATTCACAGAGTCACAGAATGGTAGGGGTTGGAAGGGACCTCTGGAGATCATCTAGTCCAAACCCCCTGCTAAAACAGGTTCACCTAGAGCAGGCTGCACAGGATCAAGTCCAGGTGGGTCCTTCTCTCCAGAGCAGGAGAATCCGCAACCTCTCTGGGCAGCCTGTTCCAATGCTATGTCACCCCATAGTAAAAAATTTTTTCCTTATGTTCATATGGAGATTCCTGTGCTCCAGTTTGTGCTCATTACCCTTGTCCTGTGGTTGGGCACCACTGAAAAGAGTCTGGCCTCATCGTCTTTGTATTTATAAGCATTGGTAAGATCCTCTCTTAGTCTTCTCTTCTACAGGCTAAACAGACACAGGTGTCTCAACCTTTGCTCATAAGAGATGCTCCAGACCCCTCATCATCTTTGCTTCTCTCCACTGGACTCTGTCCAGTAGTTCCCTGTCTCTGTTGAACTTGAATGACCAGAACTGGACACAGGTCTCCAGATGTGTTCTCACTAGGACAGAGTAGAAGGGGAGAAGAACATCTCTTGACCTGCTGGTCACATTCTTCTTAGTGCACCCCAGGATACCATTGATCTTCTTGGCTACAAGAGGGTATTGCTGGACAACAACATTGTAGCCAACAACAATGGAATGCAGGAAAACAACAGTGGATTTCTGGAGATTTTATCTTCAGTTTATAAACAAGTCAGTATTAACTATAAATCATTATCAATATTTCATCAATTAGTAGATATAAGACATCTCAGCAGTCATTAAAATATTTATAATCATTACATTATCCTATGATTCTATGAATCTGCTTATATGTATATAAGTAAACAGAATAACTCTGACTTTCTCAGTTAAAAATGAGAGAGATAAAACTGCAAACAATTCAAGGCTAGCTCTCAAGCATAAATGACTAGGATAACTAATGAAAAACAAACATGATGGATGGCATAATAACATATAAGATAAAGCTTGTAGAGAAACACTAGCATTCTGAAAATTCTGTATGAACAAAAGTGTTTTGAGTTGACAATGTTTGAATAATTTCTTTGAAATTGTTAGCTATTTGTTCATCATCATTATTATAAGATTTTTTAAAACAAAATAGTAGATGATCTTAAAGGTCAGGAATTGCACATAGGTGAGACTTTACATATACTGTCTGCTTTTGAAAATAAGTATTTTGGCTCTTTTGACGATGGAATTTTGAGTTAATCTCTCATTTTTTAATGCTGTTTATTTACAAAGCAAAATCTTCTATGTGTCTCAGTAGGCTGAAAAGCAGATTATTAAAAAGTCAGATACACACTGTCCTAAACTGAAGTGTTGCCTTTGCTTGCTGTTTTTAAAAACGTGCTATGGACATTCCTCCAGATTTATTTTTCTCATAGAGAAAAGATGTAATAATTGTGTGCAGCCCAGTCCCAGCAGTGAGAATCTGCTGTGTCAAGCCCAGTAGTCCACCCCAGCAGACCCACGTGGCAACAGTCATGTAAATCATATCTGGGTCCACAGTGACTGCCAAATGAATTAGAGCCTCCTTCTGAGCTATGTGAAGGGTTGATATTTGGGATTTTTTGTTTGTTTGTTCCAGGCTCACAGTGTGGTCCATTTTGAACATCATTACTCCTTGCACTGGGTCTGTCTGCCATGGACCAGAGACCTGATCCCAGAGATGTGTCCTGACTTCCTGCTCCACATCTGGACAGGGCAGCAACAAAGTCACCCCAGCTCCTCTCTCTCTCTCTCTCTTTCTCCTCAAGGGGAAACATGGTATAGGTGCATGAGCATTTGAACTCTGGTGTGTGAACTGGCTGGTTAATAGACTTTTTAAAACTCTGTTTACCTATTTCATCTTCCTTTCACCCTCCCTTTTCAAGTAATGCTAGGAAAAGCTTGACAGGGTATGAAATGTTGTAGAATTAAATACTATGATATATGCATGAATTCTTTTATGAATTCCCTCTTTTTAAATCATTGAAACCACACTGTTATAAAAATGTTTCTTGCTTGTAAATATTGATAAAACTGCATTTCTAATATGTGAATAGAATTATAGTTGGACAAATTTAATAAAATGCCCCTATGTGAATAAAATTTATTTTCACAGAACACAGCATTTGAGGTTAACTTTCATCCAACAGCCTTTTGAAAATATTCTTTAACTTCAAAGGAGAGCCACAGAGAAGCAGATATAAAATCCAGAATACATTTTTCCTCTAAACTGTAAGGATGCTGCCCAGATTGCTTTCATCAAATGATTTACATGGCTGTATGGCTTAATTTTTTCACTTGGTTCCATTTCTGTGCATAGCTGTGATTTGATCTTTGAGAATTTATGGACATCACACTTCCAGTCATTCAGCTAAGGGGAATGGGATTAACAAAGAATTTGCCAAATCTCATCACAGTAAAGAGCTATGAAGGTGCTTACTGTGTAACTTCAGTCCTCTGATCTCATTGCTTCCCTGCACAGGGCATGTACCTGAAGGAAAGGATTTTCTGGGGGAACTTTTTCTCTATAGACAGGAACAAGAGAGATAGGACCAGGTCTTTCCTGTGGCAACACCTGAAGGCTTTCTCACCTGAAGGCATTCAATATTGACCAGACCTACCAGATGTAAAATTAGCACAGCTGGGTAGGTTGGCATGACACAGAGTGCAGTTCCAGTGCCAGGGATCACGGATGTGCCACTATGCGTTTTGGTGACTGAATTTAATTTTTTACACTTCACTGCATTTTTTTATAACAAAGGGACATGATGCTTTCCACTGAAAATGTGCACAAAGAACACAGAAATGTTATTTCTCAGAAGACTGTGGGGCTCCTTGTCCTCAGCCAGCTTTCTCTCCCTGCACCTTCTCCATCCAGATTTCAACCTGGATGTTTGTGATCCCTGATGTGTTAGAAAATAGGCTAAGCAAAACACAACGGGGCAAAGCTTACACCTGGAGAATAAGAAGGTGTGAGAAAGTGATAAATCTCATTAAAATCATGCAAACATTGAAATTTTAAATAAAAAGCTAACAAAAATGTTTAGCAAATAGGGAATAGTAATAACAACACTACGGCTCCCTAAACTGAAATAAGAAAAGCAACTTCACTTCGTGTTATATTTATGTTACTTTTGAATCGCCAAGAAGCTGAACATCCGAATGGGCTGTTAGAGTGAATGCCAGGTGGACCCCCTGCCTGATGTTAGTTGAACAACTTCTGAGCTGTACATAGTAAGCTGCTGGAGGGAAGCAATCTGTGCAGAATAAGCAACAGTGTTTCTGGTTTTAGCTTGATGAAAACCTTCTGACTTAAAAAGCCCTGAACAAATTCTGTGGGTTGGACTTGTGGGAAACTTACCTTAAAAATGGAAAGAGGCTTTCAAGTTGTTTGACCAACGTGATCTCCTGATCTCCTTTTACGATCACGTGACCCACCTGCTGGATGAGGGGAGGGCTGTGGATGTGGTCTATCTGGACTTCA
>JANHFX010004658.1:0-27014 GCA_027560015.1 Chloroceryle amazona
GGTGGGGAGGCAGGGGTAAGTGATAGAGCAGCTTGGTGGGCATCTGGCATGCACCACAAGCTATTATCACAAAACTTGAGTACCAGAATTTGGGGGGGGATGGTCTGTGTGTAAGCATAGGAGAATCCTATGCAAAGCTTGTCTGGCAACTCTTCAAAGTATCTGAAAATTTACATGGTACTTTTGCCTGAGGTCATGTAATGAATCCAGGCCAGGGCTTCATTCTGTATGGTAGGTGTTTTGTGGGCTTTGTTGTTTGGGTTTTGGTTTTGGTTGATTGTTTGTTTTGTTTTTTTTTTTAATATAGAGTAAGCCGGACTGTTGTATTTAGGGTGTTGTATTTAGGGTTAGCACCCAGTTACATACAATGTTAGGTTGTGCTGTACTCAAAGGACCTTCTACTGTCAAAAAACACAAACAAATCCCAGAAACTCACTTACTTAGTCACATTCTATTTAGTGGCTTGGGTCATTCAAGCTCTTACAGTCATAAGTAAGAGCCAGGAACTTCAGAACTGACCGAAAATGGATTCTAGTTTGCAAATCTGTTCCTAGTACAAGTTTCCTGATACATAAGGTAAGCATATTGGGTATCTCTTCCCTGCTGGTTGCCTGTCTGAAAAGGTATTGAGGTGTTTAGAAGCTTTGCTTTTCTGGTGAGTCTGGCTTCAATCACCTGTGAAGTTCCAGAGGTATTTGGGTCTAAGTGGACAGGAATATGACATGTGTTAGAAGTCTTGTTTTCTCATAAAACAAGGCCAGGAATGTAAAGCATGAAGTCACTACCCACAGGAGTTAGAGAGCTGGGCTTCTCCTTGTTGCTGTGACCCCACTCTTAGTTGCTTTTTACTCATAGGATATGTTTTTTAATATTAGGATGGTATTTATATTGAATCTTCCCAACTCTTCCTGTTCCTCCTCTTTCAATCTCTCAGCACTGGCTAATCCCAATGTCTTTGTGAATTAACTATCCCCATGACCCCTTTCACTGTTCATTCAGTTTATAGATACATCTTTTCTTTCTCATCTTGTCTATTTTTACTCTTTGCACCTTCTTACCTCTTCCCTTGTCTCTACCCATCTCCTCCTATTTGGCTTAACACTTCAGCTGTTTCTGCTTCCAGTCTTATCACACCACTGAGGGACCAGCAAGTTAGCAATGCATGAAACCTCTTCGATGGTGGCTCTTGTTATGTTTGCCAGTAGCCAGATGAAGAACTAAATGCTGGTTAGGCAGATACGGTGTAATTCCATTGACCTTCATGTTTCTGTAAGATCCAAACCACCCACCACTTTCCCTTGTGTCAGCTGGTCTGTTTCTGCTTGCTTAGAGCATCATCAGTGCTGGTTTTGTGCACTTACTGGCTAGACAAGAGACATAGGGTCAGGCCTGGTAGCTACACATGATCAGATGTTATGTTCTTAACTTACAACAGAAGTCCAGAGCATGCATTTAGGGGCAGACTGGATGGGCTTCTGTGAACCCACAGATAAGGAACTGTAGTCTGTGGGTTTGGCACATGGAGCACTTATTACATGCGTTTATTATGTTGTGTGACAGTAATCCACAGAGACACAAGCTTTGGCCTAGGTCTCCTATTTTATGCTTGTGTTGCACAGAGGCAGACTAGATTCTCAGCTTCCAGGAGTTTATAACTGTGAAACAAGATGCCAAGAGCAGGGTAGCTGAGAGATAAAATGACTGAGTCTGACTAGACCTGGTTCAAGCCATCCTGAATATCACTGAGCATGCGCCATGTCGATACAGAATTTAAGGTAGAAGTTCTCTGGGAGCTCTTTTATTACTTACCTGTAGATTTGTGAGTGCTCTGAAGGAGGGATACTAGATTCTGAAATACCAGGTGCACAAACTGGTAAGTCTCCACATAAGGAAGTCTGGATCTCACTGTTACTTTAGCATCAGTGATTTATGTTCTTTATGAGGTCAATTATGCTGATTCTGAAGACTCAGGTTCTAACCTGTGTACAGTCTTCTTATGTCAGGGTCACCTAAATCAGGTGAAGTGAAAAATGTGTGCTATAAATCTGGCAATAAGGTACTAGAATTTCTGTCTACTGGCTCACTATTTATTACAAGCGTTACTGGCTTAAATAATAATAGTAAAAAAAAGTTGTGTGTTTTACTTCTATCACCATTTAGAAAACAGTATGGGTCCATCTTCAGGTTGCTGAAGGGGAAGCTTTCTGATGAATGCAGCATATCGATAATTAATTACTTCTGTAAGGCACACAACAAATACCCCAGCTCCTGAGATGTGGCTTCAGAGCCAACTATTTTCTGGTGGAAAGATTCTTGTTACTGTACAGCTCACAGGGGATGCAGCATTGAACTAGTTTCTGGTGCTTGCATTGAAACTGACTCTTTGTGTTATGTGCTTCTGGGGGAGTTATGTCATGTGCTATTCCCGTTTTGCTGGTGACTGTGCACTTTAATTTGGAGATTTTTTTTTTTTAATCTTGCAGCAATTAAAAATCAAATTTATCTACCATTATTAAGGGTGATTACCTAGAGGGGTTTTATTTCTGGTAATTCAAGTCATATAAATAACAGGAAGATGGGAGCAGCCAAAAGGTGAGACAGTTCCTATCATTAATCTTTCATGATATCTAAGAGTTTTGTCTTAGCAGGAGGAAAATAAGTAATTTCTCATAACTGAATTTGACAGTGAATAGAGTTGGTTCAGCTGGTTCCTCAATCTTTCATTAAGAGCATTTGGAGTAAACCTGTGCCTTGCTGAAATCACTGAAGCTTGCTAGCAAGCAATCAGCAGTCAGAGAGGAGAGCTATGGAAAGAAGTCTTAGTTTTTCCCAAGATCTAGGTTGTTGAGTGGTATTTTCTTATGATTCTCTTTGTGACTCTTCTTTTTGCATTGGTTCCGCAGGTGGCTTGATTCTGTGGCACAAGCAGAGCATGCTCTGCATGCAGAGCTCTGTATCTGAAGATAGGGGCTATTCAGGTCAGATCCATTCCTCGTTCTTCTCCATGCTTCCTCTGTGTGCTTGAACAAGTCACTTAGATTTTCTCTGCTTCCTCATGGGAAAGTTTAGAAGATAAATGCATTATAAAGCTGGGAAACTATTAAATGCAGTCAATAAAGATCATACAGAATCATTTAGGTTGGAAAAGACCCTTGGGATCATCAAGTCCAACCATTAACCCTACTCTACAAAGTTCACCCTAAACCATGTCCCTCAACACCACATCTAAATGACCCTGAAACACATCCAGGGATGGTGACTCAACCATCTCCCTGGACAGCTTATTCCAGTGTCTGGCTACCCTTTCTGTCGCAACTTTTTCCCTAATGTCCAGTCTAAACCTACCCTGTTGCAGCTTGAATCCATTCCCTCTTGTTCTGTTGCTAATTGCCTGTGAGAAGGACCAGCACCAACCTCTCTACAATGCCCTTTCAGTTCATACAGCTAATGTTGGCCCATTGATCCATTCTATCCAAGTCTCTCTGTAGAGCCTCCCTATCCTCATGCAGATTGACATTTCCACCTAACTTGGTGTCATCTGGGAACTTACCGATGATACACCTTATGTCCTTATCAAGATCATCAATAAAGACGTTAAACAGAAATGGTCCCAAGCTGGATTTAACTCCATTGACACACCACTCTTTGGGCCTGTCTGTCCAGACAGTGCTTGATCCAGGAGATCGTATGCTCATCCAGGCCATGAGCAGCCATTTTTTTCACGAGAATTCTATGGGACCAGTATCAAATGCTTTTTGAAAGTCTGGATAGACAATAGCCTTTCCCTCATCCAATAGTTGGGTCATCTTGTTACAGAATGAGATCAGGTTTGTCAGGCAGGACTTGCCTTTCATGAACCCATGCTGGCTGTGCCTGATCCCCTGGTTGTCCTCTATGTGGCTTGTAATGGCAATGCACTTGTAATATACATGCACTTAGTTTAACACTCATCAGTAAAAATCTCTAGCTGGTACAGTGGTTGTTCCACCTTCCAAACCATATGAGGTGGGTTTTTTTGCTTGTCATTGCAGAAGGTGGAATAATAATACAAAGTGGTACTGAGTCTCAGAGTCATTTAAATAGGGGAAGACTGCTATAATGCAGTGAAGATTTCTACTTCATCAGGGTTAGCTTTTCTATCCCAAACAAAAAGCCTGAATCACCATCTGAGTTGATCTTATGATCTTACCTTGTTTTAGGGGTGGGTTGGGGGGGACTGTTGTTACTTCCTCTATTGCTTAATGAGAAGTCAAAGCTGTTCAATCAATTGCAGATTCAGATCTAAAACCAAAGCGTAAGGAGATCATAGAAGTGGGGGTTTAGCTCTTCCTCTGTGTTTCTTTCCCCTCTGCTCCTTCCACCTCCCTCTTTCCTTTTCTCTTCCCAATCTGCTGCCTGCATAGGTTCTAAATTCAGTCCCCATATAGAACACAGCACAGGCATTGCTGTATTATACTGCTAAATTACTCCTTTTGTTCATTCTTTGTCAATGTCCTGTGTGACAAATGGATGAAGAAAAACATTAGAAAATAGGAATGTAAATCTGCCAGAGTTGCCAAATAATTCATCAGCAAGGTATGCATATGACAACTAGAGTTTGCATTTTATTATGGATTCCATATCAGGTACGTGGCATCTCTTTTTTTTCATGACAAATTAATGTGAACTATACCTGTTCAGCTTGATTCATATATCAGTCTGAGCTTCACTTACCCAGGATATTTAGTTGCTTTAGAAGTACTTCTAAAAATTGCTTTAGTGGTGTTTGCTTCAGGCTGGGTTTATGCAAAGGACACTTTCTTTAGCTGAAAAGAATCTATTTACAGCAGCTGGAATAGCAAGCCAATGAAGTAAAGACTAAAGTGTTTTGTATTTGAGGAGAATGGAAATTCCAACTACCCATACCACTGGCTTTCTTGGAAGTTGGGCAGAAGGTTTTGCCATCCTTTTTGAATTTTTCCTGTCAGAATGTGATTGTTTTCTGATTTTTTTAACAGAAATTCCAGAAATGTAGCCAGGGAAATAGAATGAAAAATCTGAATGCTGGATGGTATACTTTTCAGCGATATTTTTGGATGCCTGCTTTGGTAAAGGCCCATTATTTTTCTCTGTGAGATTGAGTCACACTGACAGAAAAGGGGAAGAAAGAATTCTAATAAGGTGAAAATACCTAGTGAGTTATAGTATGCAGACCAGGACAAGTGCATTTACAGTTAGATGCTCCTGAGTGTCAATCTTCATGCAGTCAGCCTCTTAATTAATTAGCACCTTACTGTGTTTGAGCCATGATAATCAACTGGCCTCTACAGAAATTCAAAGTGAGGTTCATTTCTTCTCTGCATCAGACATTTATCAGTTTATTGCGGTGTAGCCTAATAAAGGGCTTGCAAGGATTGCAATATTGACCATTTTCCTATAGACACAGAAGTGAGATGAGTTGCCCAAAAGTTGCAGAGCAAGTTAGTGTTTGAGCCATCAGTGTGCCACTCATGGCTTCAGTTAAGTGTTCTTGTCCTGCCTGTCTTTCTCACCTCACAGAGGGAGCAAAGAAGCCAGTTCTCTGTTGTATATGGTTGGTTTTGCTCCTGCTGTGATAGGGAAAGAGAAGATTTTGCACTGCACTGTTGTTGTTCCTTTAGAGCCTCCTGCTGCTCTACAGAAAAAAACAAACAAGCAAACAAAAACAAACAAAAAAACCCAACCAGAAATTGGGGGAAGATGCTTTCTGTCACTGCTCATAATCTTGCAGAAGAGGATGATTAGTTCTCTCCTTGTGATTTTCAGAGCAGCAGTAGAGTTCACATTCACCATTGTAACCTATGAACAACACCTATATGCAAATACTTACTGCTTCCAGACCTAGAAATGGAGGAAGTCTTAGACTCTGGGGGAGGAGTTGCTGGAGAGCGGCCTGGCAGAGAGGGACCTGGGAGTACTGGTTGATTACCAGCTGAACATGAGCCAGAAGTGTGCCCAGGTGGCATGGAAGGCCAATGGCATCTTGGCCTGTATCAGGAATAGTGTGGCCAGCAGGTCTAGGGATGTAATTCTGCCCCTGTACTCAGTACTGGTGAGGCCTCACCCCAGTACTGGGTGCAGTTCTGGGCCCCTCACTTCCAGAAGGATATTGAGGTGCTGAAGCGGGTCCAGAGGAGAGCGACGAGGCTGGGGAAGGGACTGGAGGGAAAGTCTTATGCGGAGAGGCTGAAGGAGCTGGGGTTGTTCAGCCTAGAGAAGAGGAGACTCAGGGGGGACCTCATCACTCTCTACAGCGACCTGAAGGGAAGCTGTACTCAGGCGGAGGCCGGGCTCTTCTCCCAGGCAGCCAGTGACAGGAGAGAGGGCATGGCCTGAAGCTGCACCAGGGGAGGGTTAGGTTGGATATAGGAAGCACTTCCTCACAGAAAGGGTGACAGAACACTGGAAAGGACTGTCCAGGGAGATGGTGGAGTCACCATCCCTGGAGATGTTTAAAAAAAGACTGAATGCTGCATTGAGTGGCATGATTTAGCTGATGTCGTGGTGTTAGGTCATAGGCTGCACTCGATGATCTCGGAGGTCTTTTCCAGCCTAAATAATTCTGTGATTCTGTGTAATCGTCAAAAATAAATCCCCTGGCATAGTTACTCTACAAGTATTTACAAATTCCTGACAAAAGAGTTTTGCCAGAAGTGGACTGGCTGACAGCAACGCAGCTGTCTGCCAGATCAGAATGTAGTTACCACCTGAAGAATCTACCCCTCCTCACGACTACCCACACAGAACCTCTTCTCCTTTTGCAGAGGATGCCAGGGCTGATCTGCTGTGGCCATGTCCCTTAGCAGGGTCGTGGGAGCAGAGCCCTGAAATTGCCTCAGGACCAGTCTATTGGCACTGAGCGGGTTCAGCCTCCTGTGTTTTGCCCATAGAGCTCAGGACTTGCACATTCAGTACAACGGAACCTGGGACTGTAGCAATTCATTTGTACCTTCATTTTTAAGATGGTTCTTAAGGTGACAAGACACCTCAAACAATTAAATCTAACATTTCCCCCTTTTTGCAACAGAACTATAATATACAAAAAGCAACTTTTCCTAACATTTTCTTAATGACAAGCAAAAACTACACAATCTACTCATTAAAATACTGACTTTTGCCACCGCACAGGTAAGAAGCCCATGCAGCTGCAGTTTAACACAGCAAGCATGAAAAAGATGCTTCTTCACAAAGCCCATGCAACTTTCAATTCCCACACTAGGCACAGAAATTACTTCAGCATCAGTCTCTGCACTTTGGGAAGAGCAGGGTGGGGGGAGGACTGCAACTGCAAGCCGCTGTCTTAGGCCTTTCCATTATCAAATCAGCCAAGCTAAGCGATTGGAAACAAATGCCAAACACAGAGAAATAGCAGGGAAGAAAAAAAACTGTGTGCAGCAGAGTACAGACCATCTCCCAGCAAAGTGGCTCTTCTCTCAACTCTTTCTAGAGCCATGTTCTGCTGAAAATGGCACGTTAAACTACACCGACGTCGAGTGACAAGGGCAAGCACACAAGCTCGCATGCAGCAAAATTAAACATAGCTGCAGTAAGACCCTTCAAGCACCAGAAGCTCAGCACTAGGAGACTCTTGGCCTGAAACCTGCTCTAATTGCCTTTCATTGGCATCTTTTATTGTGGCTTTGCACCCGTGAATAAAAAATGCATTGCAGCATGGCTGCTACGAGCACATACGAGGTGCTCTCCTTTTGCTTGCTGTTGCTACATTCACCAAACCAGACAATTCTGGATCTCATCTGAATAAATAATAATAAATAACAGAGCCACCTGAAATAAGCTGCTAAACTGCAATTAAATGTAAATAGGTAGAACAAGGATTTCAAACGTCCCACTAACTACAGTATGAATTTTTATTAGGTTTCCACTGTCCCAGTCAAGCTTTTTCTGGCTGGACATAACAAAACCTGATCGTGATAGCAAGAGTAGCAGACACCAACCAACTAGGATGGAATAGAGGATGCCCGGTCGATCAGAGGGAGGCTGGATGTTTCGGTCCTGATCTATGGCTTGTATGGGTGGAGTGACACTGATGGGATTCACATATGCCTGAAATGAAAAAGCAAAGTTGAAACAGAAACATTAGAAAGGCAGTAAGCAGATCTTTTTTAACACAAAACCATCCCACTGAAAGGATACTTGCTGAAGGTGCATGAGAAAAAGTAATCGCATTTAAGAAGTTACAGCACATGTCTCTTTACAAACTGAAATTAAGCAGGCAAGGTATGTATTTCTGCATCAATCTTGTTTCTTTTAGATACATTTTATACTATAATTGCAGCTTCAAGGAAAGGAGGCTTACAAATGTTGAAGCAAACACTTGACTATGCTTCTCTAGAATAGTTCATGGAATCAGACACTTCGGACATCATCGTAGCAGTGAAGTACAGCAAATGCTTTAAAGAAGGAAAGAAAACCAAACTGAATTTGAGTCTCATTAGGAGCTAGAGTGACTGTGATACGCTTACACATACTGCAAAAGGTACAGACAGACTCGGTACATTTGAAAAGTTCCCGTGGCCACTGCAATAATTCACATATTCAGAAGTGGAGTGACCTCACGTGCCGAAGGCAGACTCTGAAAGCCAGAAAAACCATTTGCAGGCTTTCATCTTTAGTATTTGCATGGTCTTTTCTTTACCTACCAACTTAGCAGTGTTCCTGTACCTACTAACAGCACTGAGCCCTCACTGTTGCTTTAGTATTTTCTGAAGTTTTCCTGTGCCAAGGCAGTCTCCAGGGGTAACCCCAGAGGTGTAACACTCAGTGGTTAACACTGAAGTTACCATTCCCAACTCTACAAGAACAGTTTCAGCAACCTTGGCTACTCAATCAATTAGAAACTTTGCTGCTGGATGATTGTACATCCACCAGGCTTTTCCACCCCTTTCTTGGAACTTTTACTTGTGTGGCAAAAGTGGTTAATAACCTCTATGAAAAAACAGATGCCTTTTTCCCCTCACATATGACTAATCCTGGCAGCCTTTGGTTTGCAAAGTTCTAACACTCCACATTCTGCAAGAGGGAGCTTGAAATTTAGCATAGGAATAGGAAGGAGACAGGTCTGCTTTTGGCACAGCCTTTAGAAACCCTCCTGCTGAGATCTGGAAGAAATCTGCACGAGCTTTAGCAATGCCTGTCAATATACCTAAAGGTAAAAAAAAAGTGATCCAGGAGGAGGAGACCAAGACGGGAGCAGACACAATGCAGTATACAAGAGGGAAGAGTTAATAACTCTCCCTGTAATTTTGGATATGTAGCCATAGAGCCATCTGCAATAGCAGAAGCTAACCTGCCCACTCTGCACCCACCCAGAAGCCATCTCCTACAGGTTACTGAGGTTGAACGAGGGTCTCCCAGGCGCCCAAGCCAGGGCTTGCAGCCACTCAGGGTTATAAGACTCTTGGCTTTGGGTGCAGAGAGTTTGCCAACCAACGTGGGACCAGCACCTCCTCCGCCTCCCTGCTCACGGCTTCTTCCACAGCTCCCAGCGAGCAGGCGAGGTCCTTTGTGACACGCCTGGTTCTGCTTCTGACTCTTTAAAAAATGGAACTCGTAAAAGTGTAATGAGGAAGATGAGCTTGAAATAGTCATAAAGAAATAGAGAAGAAGATATATTTGACATATGTTTGAATTTTTAAAATGCTTTAGGACTGCATTAAAGTTACATGCTGAGAGGTAAGAATATGCATAAAGCTGTCCAAGACTAAAATGCTATTTTTAAATTTACAGATCAACTGAAGCACTCAGACAAATCTACATTGTAGTTAAGATGCCCACAACAACACCAGTCTCATTTGCTAAGGCCAAGGTGAAACATCCCAAGTCTCTGCTGGAGTCAAGGCGATGGATCCAGCTTTGCCAGTAATGAGCTGTCAGCTGTAGCCCACCATCGGCACTACACTACTATCACCATTACTGGATATGTAACTCGGAGATCACGGGCATGTGCTTCACTTCCCAATTCAAGGAGAAGCTCGAGAGCAGCATTTAGAAAAACTGCATTTGAAATTAAATTAAACAGGTTCTACTTGAACAATAGACATTTTACCCCAAGCTGCCATCGTTATACCGACTCCTCAGAACCAAAGCCATCAGCTGAACAGAAACAAGCTAAGACAAAGTATAAGGAAACTAAAATGAAATGCAAAATCCATGATAGTTTTATTCCATACAAATTGTTTTTCCAAGTCCTGTACACACCCTGAAATGGGCTGCTCAGGAACTAGAAGATACCACATGACAAGATCAGTGGCAATCCACCAAAATGTTTAGGGAAATTTTAAAACTGTTTTGAATTAAATAGGCTGATGTGACTTGAAGCAATGCTAAAGGTACTTTCAAATTGTTTTAATAATCCATAGCTAATGCAAGTAACTTTTTATTTTAAACTTAAATTAGAACCATGAAAACATAATGGCTGCTGCTTTGTGCAGTTAAGTATGTTAATGAATTTGTAAAAGCATGTGTAGGATCGTTTTGGAAGGTGCACATATACTTATTATGAAAGATAATTATTTTCAACATTTGTAGTCAAAACATGCTTTGATCAATAGCAGTAATAACTATGATTATTACATAAGGATATCCCTTTGTTTCCTGGTAAAAGGCACAAACCCTATCACTGTTCTCAGCCTCAAAGAAGAGCTTCATAAAAAGATGGACCTGGCAGTGCTGGGTTAATGGACTTGATGATCACTAAAGGTCTCTCCCAACCTTAATGATTCTATGGAAGCTCACTAAAAGGAAGGGAAAACTGATTACTGAAAGAGTGGAATGTTTGCAAGGCCCACAACACGCAAAGAAAAAGCACCTGTCTCTTGAGACAGGCTTGAGTGAGGGCAAGGCAAGTCAGCAGGGCTACTCAGAAAAATAGACAGCTTTCAAAAACCAGCCACTCCTTCCAAGTGAAGAACATAAAAGACTTTACAAGCTCTAGCAGAAACATGCGATTAAAAAAAACCCAACAAACCAAAACAAGGAGAGCCTGTCAGTTCTAGAGTAAAATATGCAGTAATTTATTTACTTTCCCCCATTAGGGAAGAGATCTCTGGCATTGCTTTTGGTATTAACAGACTTCCAGGTGCTTTAACATAGCAGAACACACCACCAGGCAGGCCAAAAACCAGAACCCAAACCCCAACTTGCAAATATTATCACAAGTATTAATAAATTTTAAAAAATAAATCCTTCTTCAAACAGAATTGTGACAGGAAGCTTGCCAGGGAGCCTGCAGGGCCAAGAGATGATCAAGGCAAAAAAAAAATTAAAAAAACAAGCTCAGAGAGAATAAGGTAGTAGCAGAAAAAACTTCTCTTTTTTTATCCTCCTTTTGTGTTCACCATGAAAGGACTGTGATGCCAGCACCATTGCCATGCAGGATGCCCAGCAGGTCCTGCAACAAACCACAGCATTCACAAATATTTTGGACTGAACAAGACAAATGAAGAGAGACATGAGGCCAACAGCAGATGTGTTTGCAAAGGAAGGTGACAGTGAATTGCATGAACTTGTGCTATGCAATTTCCTGCTTAAAAGTGCTTTGGTACCTGTGGAACAGCCAGTGGCAAATTTAATATCAAAATTAAAAGGGTCCCAGGGAGATGAAGGGGAGTGGCACCATGAAGCCTTAAGTTGTATCAGAAAAAATCAGATTCTATAAAACCAGTCTGAGCAAACACAGAAATAAATACCATACACCGGGGAAAGTTGGGGTTTCTGCAAAGGGGAATCCAGCCCCTCAAACTTACTGAGGCTCCCTGCAGGAATCATCAGCACATGGATACCACAGAACCATTCGGAACAGCATGTGTAGCTGCCTAGCCAACTTTGACAAGCTCCCTCATGAATTACTCTTGGAAATGTAGCCTCAACAGAAAGTGAGCAAAAGACCTGTGTGTCCAGAGACATTACATCAAGAGCCGTAAGGCAGAGGTAGAAGTAAGCTTTGAGTTCCTGTGGGGAGAAAGGGGAGGTGCACAGGGATCTCTGCTAGTACCAGAGCTGCTCAGCTCGCTCCTGTGTGACCTTGGAAGCACAGGGGAGTGCACAGTAAGAAGAATTACACATTATGCTCAATTATTGAGTGTAGAGAGGATGAGAATCCCCTGCAAAAGACTGCAGTTTCAAGAACTAAAGGCTGCATACTTAAAGAATTGCCTTAAGTGTTTTCAGATTTTTCTTTTATATATTCAGTCCTTCTAAGAAAAACCATCAAAACTCTCAGTACTCTTACAGAGAGGAATCTTCTTGGCTATGTATGAGAGGGTGATGACTCAAAACGATCCCCCTTTTCAATGCACTCAAACAAGACTTGACTGATGAGGGGCTCTGAGGACAGAGCACGGGGCATCTTTCCCTCGGCTCTTTCCGGTAGAAAGATCTCTTGCAATTCATTATGAAACGATCAGTGAATAATGAAACATTTATTCACCAATGTCATAAACCAGTGACATTTGACAAGCCCAGCCACCAAATGATGCATGCTTCAAAAAGCAGCATCAGTGAGTTTCTGTCATGGGAAAGATGGGAAAGAAGACTGGAAATTACCTGAAGTTACTGTTAGAAAGAAAACCGAAAGGGCTAGAAAAGAAAAAAAACAACAAAGCAAGCAAAACCCACAACAGCAAATATTCATTCAAATGCTTTGTTTTAATGCATTTAGTGTAGCTGGGAAACGCTTATACTCATTTGCTACACTCTTTTTATGCATTGCTCTTTGATCCACGTGGTTAGCCAAAATTTGGCTGCAAACTGTTCCTGTTTGGAAGCGAAATGATAACAGAACCAGGTCTGTTCTAAACAATCCCGTTTCTTCAGTAGAAAGCAAAGTGCCACATTTCCCTGGAGAGGAGGGAAAGTGAGCTTCCAGGCACCAGTACTTCTGCTTACACCTTTGAACACACATCAACCACCAAGGAGCTGACACTACGACCGCCCCAGCTGAGCCTGTCTCCGAAGTTTCCCTCTCCGCTTGTGTTTCTGTGTCGGCACACACACCTCCACCGTGCAAAGAAACTCTGTCAGCTGCCATCTCTACTGCACATGGCGATGCCTGGCTAGAATACAGATGTCTAGAGGAGGTAATAACAGGATCATAAATATAATAATAACTGACAGAAATTTCTTTTTTTTTTTTTTGATTACTTAAAAAAAAATCTAAAGCAAAACCCCTTGAATTGCAAATCATCGACTACTTCCAAAACTTGCCAAGGAAGCCACAACCTCTGCATGCATTCACGCAACAGTGGTTTATGCTCCTACTAAGGACACTGAGGAAAAGGAATGACTAACTTTTAAATTTATTAATATGGAGCTTAATAAATTTAAGATTGCAGTTGTGTTCAGCAATCCAAACAGCATCTCTAGGCATCTGCATAAAGCTATATTTTATCTATCATCACATGGTGACTGAAATATAGTATGGAACAATTAAAAAGGAAATTAAAAACCAACATACAGAATATGCACTTTGTGCTTTCAAGCACATTAAAAGTGATTACTTTTAATGTTATATATTTTCCAAAGATTCTGCGTTTACATTATTTTATTCAGAACATTTTAAGATGCCAATGACTGCCAGACTGTCAACAGAAAGATGTAAAATGTCATAAGCGTTAAGTGTAATAACTCCATTATTTGATTAAAACATGAAACTGTGGGGGCTTTGTGTTCTTTTGCTTTGACACTTCTGATTTGATTATTCCAATGACTGCCATCTGCCTGCTCTTCCTCCTTCCTTAGTTATAGCTCCCCTCACCATCCTCCTGCCCTCAGAGCTTGCTCATCCACATTTTGGGGGTAAAACATTGTTTCTCAGCATGGCACACAGTCTTTGGAAGGTATGAGCTTAGAGTTTGCATCTCTGGGAAAATATTAAAACCAGCATGTTGTCAAAAACTCACTGAGGGTCACTTCGGCTAATAAATAACGAAAAACCAGAGAATAGCGACTTCAGGGAACTCATTTACCTGAACAAAGTACCTTCCTCTCTTTATATGTTCACCTGGAGCTCAACTCTCTGTTTTTTCAAGTCATGCAGGTCAGAAATACTCTACCTGAAGTTAATGAAACAAAAACATGTTCAGTCTCTCCGGATTGAGAGCTGAATTTAATGCTGCATATCTACAGCTTTACCCAGACACTTCCTCAGAATACATACAGTGACTTCACAGGTCAGTAACAAGTGTTTGTCCTGAATCTAATACTGTTTTCTCAATATTGGTTGTTACTAATGTTACTAAGTCATGAAATACCAGAACCTCACTGCAAGACTGAACAACAGTTCTGGATTTCAACCTAGCTACCCATGCTGCATCATACACTGCTCTAAGCTCTGTAGAATTCAAGTTACCATAGGCTGGTTTAAAGCCCTGACTCTATCATGTGCTATTACGTGAAGAAAGAAGATAAACAAAAGCAAAAAACACCACCCAACCCAAACAGGAACAAAACACCACCACAAACCTGAAACAAACAAAGCCCTCAATACAATACAATGTCCCCCCAGACACCCTCCCCCCCCCAAACCAAAAACATACCCCCCAAAACAAAATAAAAACAAAATAAAAACAAAACCCAAACAAAACCAACCAACCAAAACCGAAACAAAACACCCCAAAACCACCCCACCCCAAAATCAACCAACCCTTAGCTGGTATTTGCTATGAGTTACATGTTTATAGATTATTTTTTTTTCCAAGACAGCAGACCAAAATAATTGTTGTGCAGGTGATAGCAAGGGTAGCTCAGTTTTAAAAAGAAAATTCACTATTTTATACATGGTCTACCTGAGATGCAAAGCTAAATTTACCAACCAGATCTATTCATTAAGGACTTCTTCCTCCAGGGTAAATAAAAAGGAAAAGGGAGGAAATGACACATTGGTAGAGTTAGAATTGCAACGTGATTTTCTGCACAGAGCGCTGGTTATTTTCTCTTATTAGCATAAACATGACTGTGCTCTAGGAAACTGAAACACAGTTGCCCTTACTGAACCAGGACACTGCCCGGCTTTGAGTAGGTAATTCATTAATAAGAACCGTCTTTTACTGTACTGAAGGCAGCAGACCATGAAGCAGCCACAGGTTCACAAAGTGGGGTGATGCTCCTTTGATGATTGACAACCAGTTCTGCTCCCTGTTGCCTGCCCTGAGATGCTCCTGGGTGGCAGAAGTAAACATCACCAACTGCTGTGAAAGACAAAGCCACGTGGGAAGGAAGAGTTCCTGAACTTTGGCTGGGTTCACCAAAGTGAGCTTCCCACCCACAGCACTCCTACGGCTGTTAGCTGGCATGAAGTCCTCTCCCAGAAGGGAGAAAAATGACATCTTTAGAGTTTATTATTATATTCTGAAATACACAAAGATTGCTAAAAAGTAAAAAAAAAAAAAAAGGTAGGAACATAATGAAAATATTCATTACTCCGGGTTGAGCAAAATAAGACACATCACAGTGCCCTGAGCAACAGTTCACCACAAAAGGAGTGTTCACTTGCATTAACCTTTCCATCTGCCACTTTGTGGTGGCATTTCTTGTGCAGACACGCAGTTAACTGACCCTTACCCAATGCATGCATTACTAATGTGGCTGCAGAAACCCATCCTAAATCACAGTCTTACCAAAGAAATTGATTTTCATGTAAAAGTATTTCCTAAGTCACAGGAAGCCCTGTGTAACCTATGTGATGGTCCTAGGAGCTCAAGAGGCACTCCTTTGCACATATAGGATCTGTTCTGCACAGGGATGCGGGGCCCTGGTAAGATGACTAATGCTGACCAGTTAAGCATCTTCTATAAGGAGCTGAATAAACTGTCTAGTACTGAAAAATCTGAAACATCTCCCCAAGCATTCTTCTCTGAGAAAGTAAGAACATATATTCCACTGGGAAAAGAGCACATCTAATTCCTAAATACATAACTTAGCCTAATTTATTCAGATTCAACAGATTAGAATATTCATTAACTTGGGGCAGGGGAGGAGGTTAAGAAAGATACTTTGTCTTATGATGCAAGTATTTTGATTTGCATCAGCTCAGCTGACTGTTGCAATAGAGATTGCTTCCAACACCAGAAGACTGATGACAGTATGTCACTTAACTGGCAGCAGTTTATAAAAAACTTCACTTTTTCCCTACACTTCCAAGTGCTTCTCCCTTTTCCTTCTCAGTCTTCACATTTACTAAGTGTCACAGCAGCAACCCTCTGCTGCCTCCCTACCCCACAGCCCCATCAGTAACTGCAACCACACCCAATGTCCAGCAGTTTTCCCAGCTGCCAGGAACACCCCTTTCCCCACTGCAACCTCCAGACAATCAATCTCTCCACTAGGCCCTTGTGCTGCCTTTGTCTCAAGCAGCACACACTGATGCCCCAGAATTTTCATGGGCTGGTAGCACCATGCACAGTTTGACTATAGAAATCAAGGCTGGGGACTTGTATGCCCGAGAACTCCCCTCTTTCCCCAAGCTGTGGGCCAGACTCTGTTACAATCATCCACATTTCTAGCCAAGGACGCAAAGAACTCGCTTCAGAGCCAGTTAAGTGGTGCAGTGATGTTCAAGGAAATAAGAGCAGAGTTCCCTGCCCCTCTGTCATCACTTTAAGATACATAAAAAGAGCTTGGCAAACTGGATTAAATCACTGAGACACAGGCAATTTCTCAGGTTTGATCATTTATAGTCTCCACTGCTTCCAACAAAACTGGGGAAGATGCACAATGTAATACCCTACAACGTTCAAATTGCACTGACACACAGAGAAGGCATTCTTTTCTTCGCTTTTCTTTTCTTTCTGTATCACGCTATTTTCTAGGAAGTGGTGAGAAATGCAGAGTATTCCAGAATGGTAACTTTAACTGACAACATGAAATATTCTAAAAAAACCCAACACAAGGAGGGACTGCATTTAACCATCAGCTCTTCTCGGGTTTCTCACACAGTGTAGAGCAATACAGATACATGTATTTTATCACAACAGGATGGTCAGTATTAGAGCGAGTAGTTAACACAAAACATTTCACACTAGCTTTTAAACCCTGAAAAGTACTACTTTTACAGCTTTCCCAGTTAGGAAGCTGTAAATGTGCCCAGTGGACTTAAAACCTGGAGGTCTTTGATGTACATCACAGTTGTAGTTTAGCTGACAAATTCACTGATCAAGACGGCAGAACTTGCATCCCTATGCAAAAAAGGGTGGGAAGCTTTTAGCTGGGGGCCCTACAATATTAAACCAATGGTTTTGATGAACTGATGAACTGTTATGGTTATGCTGTTTCTCCTTGTGCTTTCTTCAGAAGCACATGAGGTTAGAATACAAGCTGTAAATCGGAAATGAGCTGAGTTATAGTTGTGCAGAGAAGCATAAGCTGCTGCCAACACACAGCACTAAAACAGCAGGAAGAGCTACAAAACCGTTCCAACATCGTTTCTTGCTGCTGCTTCAGATGCTCTGCCAGTACAAGGGCTGTGACAAAACACTAATGAGCACAAATCCATCATAACGGACTTGTATGTCAGCAGAACGCAGAAAATATTTCAACGGAGTTATTCAACCACAAGGAAAGTAAATCCAGTAAGGAAGAAACATGCTAGAAATGTACATTCTGCTGAAGATACTACCAAACACTTGCTATTAGTCAGACAGACTATAGTATGTCATGTCACACCTCCTGTTTGCAAGATCTCACCATGTCCCTCTCTTCTTTGCCTTCCCTGATAGCTACAAGTGCCTACAGACACCCCCTTTGATCAGTGAGCAAACACAGGGAGAGGCAGTGCCCTGCCTCGGGAGTCTGTAGAGTTTCCTGCGCTTCTCTGAGGGCTTGTGTGATACCAAGGTGTACAGGAATACAGGGTGAACAGTATCTTCTGACCCTTCTCTTTGCACAATAGCAAACCCCAAACTGTTAGGTTAAATCTCACCCGAAAGACAATACAAAGAGAGAGGCAGAAAACCCCAAGCAGAGATTTAAAACACATCGTGAAGCTGCAAGAGAACAGAGAGTAAATCCTCTGCAGAAAATTGTTCTATCAAAGTGTCATGGGAGCTAAACAGGTTTATAGGGCAAAAATTCTGTGCCTCAAAGCTGCTACTCCCTGAGAAATGACAAACCTACATGAGGAAACAACTCTGTCAAAATCTTCACTGCTCAACACTCGAGATTCACAGCCAATTCACCTTATCAATACTTCTTGCTTGTAACACTGTACGTACAGTTGAAGACTCATGACGATGCAGAGTCCAACCAGACTGTGCAAAATGTCCACATCTGATATGAAAATGACACACAAGCAGCATCCCTGGAGATGCGCTTTGCTGTGCAGCACGGTGAAAAGGCATTTTTATCAGTGCTGCTGGTGTGCACTGTGTTATAACAGCACACTCAGGAGAATCTGACCATTAACAGCAGACAGTAAAACTGGTAGCATGCAAATACTGTCCAAAATTCCTCAGTTCAAACTTGTATATACAGAAAGTAATAACAACAGGGGTTGATCTGCAAGTCCAAAATAAATCTAACCTTTCTATTTATTTATTTTTAAGTAGGTCACCTTCATTTCTAAAAGCCACTGACAAAAACCAACAGCAAAGAATGGATGCAGTCGACATGTCACGTGTGGACTACCCTCGTCTCTTTTCCAGGGGTATAAAAAGTGTTACTACTAACTGATGTTAGGGGATGATGATTGGGGAAAATGAGATGAGATTGGCTTCTAAAAAGAGCCTACTTTTTAAATTCAGCACTGCAATCATCAAATAGTTTTTAGCACCTTATTTGGTTGTTCAACATAATTCACGGTTGCTGTGTTCTTAGTGTTCTGTTGTGTCCAATGTTTATACAGTTTACTAAGAGGAAAATGGTAAAACTCAGATATCTTGACAGATTGTGTTGTTAATAGAGTAAGCTGTCAAAAAACACAATTCCTTTCATTTATTTGTAAAAACAAGCCACCTTTGACAGGGAAAAAAATATTTTGAAATAGCAGCAAGATAGCATAATGAATCAGAGCAAAAAGGAAAACAGAAGCTATTTTTATCAATGCCTTCCAAGAACAGCAGGTCCAAAGACGAATTGAATTTCATCAGGATCTGATCACAGTGCTTACTAAATTGCCTTTTCTGTATCTGACATGCTTTATACGAAACATCTCCGAGCAAGCGTATGTGCTGGAGATTAAACAAAATGCATTATGCAATGGGCCCCCTGCCTCGGCACACAGGTATAATCTCCGGCACAACTCAGGCAAAAGCGAGAATTCCATCTGGAGGTTCTACTTGTTCCATCCTGACGACTGTGATTAAAGAACAAAAACATTTCCTTTTTGACATTTCGCTTGTTGCCGTACAAACTCTTTCCTTGATTCTCTTTCAAATCCTCAATGGTAGATTCCTTATTATCATGACTTCTGTTCAGGATGCAGAATGAGGCGAGAGACTAGCTGCAGAAAAGCAAGCTGTAAAACCCAAGACAAAATCACCTACTCCTGCTTGACAGAGTCACAGAAAAGAAGAAAACACTCCAAGATTGGTGTAAAGCTGCCGTAACGACTTAAAGATGTTTTTTTCCTAAAAGTAATTTCATTACCGTACAAGAGTCTGTGAAATATTAGCCCCATTTTGTTTTCTTCTAAATGCATAGTTCTCTCAGAGGAGAAACAGGAATAGAGTTGTCAGCGGTGCCAACGGTTGCTGATTTCAGCTGAGTATGCAACCACTTAATCTTACTCGATACTGTTAAGAGAAGAGGCTGATGTTTTTTTCCGTGCCTTTCGAAAAATTACCCACAATATCATATACCAGAAAAGTCATCAGAAGTTATGACCAAAGGCAGGATCAAAAGCAGGGCATAGCCTGAATATAGACAGGCTTGGGCTTATATCCTCCAATAAATAAATAATAATAATTAAAAAGGATGTGAAATATGTAAAAGGCAACAAAACTGTTAGAAAGTGTGCACAGGATCAACTGCTCACTGCCTCTTGCAAACTAGCAGCTTGGGAATGTCTCAAATGAATTACCTGGTGGCAGGCTCAAAATGCACAGAACAAGAAGGATCTTCACCCAAAGCTGTGCTACAGCACTCCCTGCTACAGGCACTGTAGGTGAAACAGGTTTACCTTGGCTCAAAAATCAGACAGGTTCAGAGAACAACAAAAATAATCCCTATTCTCAATTTTTAAGCCTTCTAACTGTGACTTCCTTTGGGGAAGCATAACCAGTATGGCTGGTGGGGCCTTTCCTACCTTAGTTTGTAGGAAACAAGAAGAAAAAGTATCCCATAACAAAGCAGTAATTAATTTAAAATTCAAAAAAGTAAACAAATAAATAGTTCAGTATTTCACCCATATCTTTTGTGTCTTCACTAATTCATTGTACACATCAATTTTATTAATATGATGATGTTGGTTTGGTTTTTCAATTACACATTTAGTATCTTCATTGAGAGAATTTCACTTTGGTAAAGCTATTTCCTCACCCTGCAGTGAAGCAGTGTTGCCACTGTTCAGGCTGATACAGGAGTTTAACAGTTGGGGCTGGTAAAACACCACTATGGACCACTGCTTGCAGCTTTGAGGAGAAACAGTTACCTTTTCTTTACCATTTTGGTTGCTTGGGTTTTTTTGTGGTGGTTTGGGGTTTTTTTTGGTTTGTTTTTTTTGCTTTTTTTCCTGTTTTACACTTGCAATTAAAAGGGGGCTTTTCTAGTCCAGGCACAGGGATGTCAGCTGTAACTCCCTAAAACCTGACTTGATTTGAACAGCATCCCCACTGTCCTTTTCTTATTACAAGTTTGTCACCTGGTCAAGAGAGAATTTTAGGCAGAGATTTTGCGCTCACAGCACAAATTCTATATCATCGTTATTATAACCACTTTATTAAAGTGTTTTAATGGTAACAACACCAGTAGCATTAGTGCCACTTCTAGATTGAAGATTATAGGAAAAAAAAATAACTAGTTTTCCAGGTGTATTTGGGAAGCTTTATTTTTTAACAAACCCATGCATTTGTGCAGATGTCAGATGTGTGCACACACACCCCAGCTGTAATGCTGGCATACTTCATCCATAAGCTCATAGAATCACAGACTGGTTTGGGTTCAAAAGGACCTTTCAAGGCCATCCAGTCCAACCCCCTGCAGGGAGCAGGGGCAGCTGCAACCAGAGCAGGTTGCTCAGAGCCCCCACCAACCTCACCTGGAATGTTTCCAGGAGTGGGGCATCAACCACCTCCCTGGGCAACCTGGGCCAGGGTGTCACCACCCTCAGTGCAAAATATTTCTTACTTTTATCCAGTCTAAATCTCCCCTCTTTTAGTTTAAAACCATCACCCCTTGTCCTGACACAAGAAGCCCTGTTAAAAAGACTATCCTCATCTTTCTGATAACCTCCCTTTAAGTACCCATTTTTGACTTTAAACAGCAGCAACAGCTTTTCCCAGGCACAGTGCAAGTACCTCTGTGCTGGCCCTGTGCTCCCTTGCATGAAGGAGTTACCCCTCACTATCCTGTAGTCACACAAAGGAGAATTTGTTAGGTGTTATTTGTACTTCTTCCTACAGTTCCTTGTTTTCCTGACTGAAATTACAGGTGTGTGAACCCAGACAAAATGTATTAAACTGGAAGAGCAGAGCAATACAGAAGAGGAGCACAACGTGGGCTCGAGCAGCTCAGGTAGACCCATGGCACTGGAAGTTGGGTTGCTGGGCAAGCAGCATAGGTGCCTGTCAGGTTTCCCTTGAGGTAACTCTGTGCCCAAATTGACTTTGTGTCCCCTAAATTTACTTTGTGTCCCCTTTTCTTATTCCCTCACCGATGTGCAAATGGCGATAACCTTTCCATGTGTTTTTTGTCTTGCTGCTTCTGTGGGTTACCATCAAGGTTACATAGAAGGGTGACTAAGAGAGAAGACATCTTCTGTCTGGCACAGTGCTCTGAGTTGTCCTGGACCTCAAAAAATGGACAGCCTGGACATGCAGTTCGTGGACCATGCTACAGGGAAGGTGATAGAGCAAAAGGTATGGTGGCATGGAACAGGAGGACATGTCCAGCCTGGTGAGAATTCCAAAGGGCTGTCCTGTGGATGCTGTGCCTGTAGATGGCACCTTTTACTCTGCTGAGGAGGAAAAAAAACGGGGGAAAAAAAATAAATAAAAAGCCACAAACAACAAAACCTGTCTGTTAAGGTAGGGCTCAAAGCTAAGAGAAAGATGCTTTTAGTGGATGGCATGAGGTAGTCATCATGAGGTAGTCATCCACTGGGGAGTAAAAGACCTGGCTTCCAAAGCTGTGCCCCTGTCACTCTAACTGCCCTTGCTCAAGATTGCCTGTTGTAGTCTTCATCAAATTCTGCTCTGTGAATTCATGAACGTTTCCCATCAGTAAGAAATTACACCAAGGCATGTTTCAAAAGCCAGTGGAAAGCACCCGCGGCTGCTTGGAGAGTTGGTGTGAAGGTGTTGGGTTTATCCTAATTAACCCCTTCTGGATATAACAAGCCCAGGCAGGCACCACTGGGTGCTCCCAGTCTCCTTAGCAGGGGACATGTCCCTGCTGCTTCCAACTTGGGCTACAAAGGGAGATGATGTGCTTTGCAAACAGGCTGCTTTGGGGTCTGAAAGGGGCTCAGAGCTTCAGGGCTTCAGCCAGGTCTGGTTGGGGGGGTCCTCCCTCCTCCTTCTGGCTGTGTGTTCCCACCACACTGTAGAGCTCTGGAGAACTGGTCCCCATTGCCTTGGCCCCATTGAGGATGCTTGGTCGAGGGGTAGCTCAGGTGGACCCACTTCTGAACGTCAGCTGGCAGATCCCCGATGAAGGATGCCGCATGAATTGGGCACATGCCCAGCTCGTGTTCCCAGCTCCTGCCCTTCCCACTACCACCTTTAAACACGTTTGCTTTACTCTCCAAACAGGCTATCACTTTATACAGACACAAATTGAAAGACAGTCCTTCTATATTTCTATATCTTCTATATCCTTCTATAGTTCTAAAGGAAAAGGAAAGAAATGAGCTGCTCCTTCAGCACTTTCCTTCTTGGGGGAAAACACGAGCGATCCCTTAACTTTGCTCAGATTCCTCTCCAGCCTCTTTCACTCATAAATTCCTAAACAAACAGCATGATCCTAATATTGGCCTTAAAATTCTGTGTGAAATGGACCTGGAAATTAATTTCACACCGGAAAAACTGGCTCAGCTGTCAGTCACAGCACGGGTGGTTGACAAGAAAACCCCACGACTGCTGTACAAATTAATTATGCGGCTCAGGTAAGAGGGTAGCACAGGCGGGGAAGGGAAGGGGGAGCTACCTCCCTGGTGCTGCTGTCCCGACCCACACTGCAACGTGGGGTACTGGAAAGCCATGAGTAGTGAAGGACACCACCAACCCTGAGATGCCTGTGGTCTGTGGGGGGGGCCACCAAATCACCTTGTCACCCAGGAAGTGACAGCAGAGGGTATGGGCTGCTTCTCTCTGAGAAAAAAAGAAAGCTCACGTGATTTTGCACGGCTTTTATTTGCCCAAAAATGGTGGTGGCTTGGGGAAGCATATCAAGGGACCCTTGTGGGAGACTCCTGGGGGAAAGGAGGCGTGAAGAAATGACTGATGGTACAATATTGCACGTGCTGGTTGTCAGGTAGCTGATATCCGAGCAGACCCTGGGGTCCGTGGCAGTACACGGTCTATGGTGAGCAGAGATAATTCAGTACCATAGTTTGGCAGGATTTTGCACGTGCCAGCATTTTACCTGCTTTCTGTGTGATATTTCATCTATTTAAAGACTTGGAGACGAATGGCAATCCAGCCTCTGGCAGCAGAAGGGCCAGGGAAGGCAGAGAGTGGAGCAATACACTGTGAGGATAGTTGGCTGGAGAAATGTTCTGTGGCTAGATGGAAAATGAGAGGGGGATGTGAAGCCCTACAGTACAATTTCAAGGCTGAGCGAGTGGTGCCAGGAGGCTGCGAAGGCTCCGCTGTAGCTGCTCTGCTTCTGCAGGCATAGTGGAGAGAGGGGGGTCACAGGATCTGGCTCAAAATAAATAAAGGTGTCATGAACCTGTGGATAGCAGGGAGGTTATCCCAGCCCTCCCACTAACCTCTGTGCTCCCTGCCTTGTGGTGGCCTCCAACCCCAGTGGCAAATGAATTTCATTCCAGTCCCTTTTTTTCTCTGAGCTATGAGCTTGTTGAAAGGCAATTGTCATGGCACATCTGTGTCTCAGAGCAACATTGCTTCCTTCATGCAGGAGCTTGGGAATGTCAACCCAGAAAGTTGGTTTGAGGTCCAGCCTGCACACAGCTACTGCTGTTGCTGCCTGATTTAAACCAAGCCTCACAGAAAGATGCTCTCAAGAGACTGAATTCCTGTGGGTTTTGGGAACCTTGGCAGTGAAATCCCACCAGTCCTCCCCACTCCAATGGGAAAGGCTGCAGCCACTGGGAACTGGACCAGGAATCCAAGCTGGACCCACGGCCACAAGGAACTTTGCTTCATTAGAGCTGATTTATGAAAAAGAGGTGACAGGTCTTCAGACCAGTCAGGGTGCGAGCTGAGATCCATGGTGTGAAGCCAGGCATAGGAACCAGGCAGCGATTAAGCCGAGGAGAGGTGTGCTTCTATTTAAATGGGAACAGTGACCTGAATTTATCATGAGAGTCATTAAGTGAGACATCACTTGTGCAGAATCAAGAGTGGCTGCAGACAGCAACCAGGCCTGAAACATGCCTTCAAGTCACTTAACATACGGTATTGCTTTGGTTTCCCTTCCCCTTTTTGTTGTTTCTTCCCCTAATTAGTTCCCTGACTTTATGGACGCAGCTGGGATCAGCACGGCGCAGGCATCCTGGCTGCCTTGTGCCGATGAAGAGGATGAGGGAGGGATGAAGAGCCTGAGAAAGAGAAACCACCTGGAACAGCATAGGTGCAGATCAGCAGGATGCTTGGAGCCCCACAGCACACCCTTTGCACTCCTTGTGACCTGTGACTTCTGGACAAGCTCAGGTACCAAGCATAAATCCTTAGCAAACCCAGTACAACCCAGATGCAACAGGAGGGAATTATTTGCTAGTGCCTTGGCTAGCAGCAGGCGGCTCATTGCATTCAGCTGTTTGTCTGGGACTGCTGGTTTTAACCCCAAAACAGCTGCTGGGGCACCAGGGCTGGCTCCAAGTGTGCAACAGGGGGCTCTGGTTTGCAAGAGGCCCCTGCCCAGGATGGATGGGGATCCCTCATCCTGGGGGGCTCCTCTTTGCCAAGGTGAGGTGCCAGGAGCAGCTCTCTGCCCAATTCAAATCAATCAGCCCAGGAGCTGTGGTAATTGCCTAATTAGCAGAAGCTGCTCAAGAGAGGCAAGGGCTTAATTATCCTTTCCTGAGCCTGGAGAGGCATTTGCCCACTGCTGCTCCAGGAAGAAGGATGAGAAGTGGAGAGGAGGGGAAGGTTCCCAGTATTGTCAGGTAAGTTAGCACAAACTGTGTTTGTTTTAGTGTTTTAATTAAAGCTGCTCAGGATGGGGTCTGTCAGGAAGGGAAAGCTCCACAAAAACCACAAGTGGGACGGTAGTGTATGTGTGTGTAGCAGGGCAGGACCCAATGCCCTGGCCCTTTTGGTGTTTGGGAACATGGGTTGCTGCTGTGGGCTGTGTCATGCCCTTGGCATGGGGACTTGTGTTGTTGCAGACTGCTTTCTAGGGCTTTGTTGCTTTAGAGAAGGCAAAAAATCATACAATTATAGAATTGTTTTGGTTGGAAGAGACCTTTAAGATCATCAAGTTCAACTGTTAATGTAGCCCTACCCGGTCTACCCTACCACTAAATTATGGTCCTCAGCAGCACGTCTACATGGCTTTTGAATCCCTCTAGGGATGGGGGCTTCACCACTGCCCTGGGCAGCCTGGACAACCCTTTTGGGAAGACATTTTTCCTCCTGTCCAACCTAAACCTCCCCTGGTGCAACTTGAGGCCATTTCCTTTTGTCCTATCACTTGTTCCTTGGGAGAAGAGACCAACCCTGCCTGGCTCCAACCTCCTTTCAAAGAGTTGTCAATAGCGAGAAGGTCTCCCCTGAGCCTCCTTTTCTCCAGGCTGAACAACCCCAGGTCCCTCAGCTGCTCCTCACAAGATTTGTGTTCTAGACCATTCACCAGCTTCATTGCTCTTTGAATATGCTCCAGCCCCTCAATGTCCTTCTTGGAGTTAGGGGCCCAAAACCGAACCCAGTAAATTGGATGAAATGGTGGGATGTGGGTACACCCCCAAAAAACCCCAAACCACAAAACCAAGCAAAACAACAGCTTGTAGGGAGGGCTTGGTCTGGAGGCAGGGATTTGTCTTGCAATGCCCTCTGGGTTTAGGAAAGCCAGGAGGAGACTGGTGGTAAGAACCTGAAGGGTTGGTTGGAAATGCCTGTTGGTGGCACAACAAATATAATCAACGCTGTGTCTGTAGAAACAGCAGCTCTGAGCACCTGAGGGAGAGGAGCTTGGAGGAATAATTGCCATGCAGCTCTCTTGGCATGTCTGCCAGTGTGGTACCGAAGCCAGGGCAATGCCCAGATCGCTTTCCTGCTCATGTATGATTTATGCACTCCTTGGGCTTGCAGAAAGGTCAGGAAAATAATAATAAATGGAAAAAAAAAACAACAAAACAACCCATAATCATACAAAAAAAAAAAAAACAAACAAAGAAACCTGAAAACAAAAAAAATACTGAACCCCCACAAACAAAAAAATAAAGCCAAAATGATTAAAAGGGGGTGAGTTAAATTACACGTGGGCAGCGCTTGCCTCGAGCTGAAGCTGTTCTGAAGAGGCGACCGCTGCCTCGGGGGTGCCCCGGGCCGGCCCGGGGGGGTGAGCCCGCGGATCTGGGGGGGGGCTGGCTGTCCCTGGAAGGGGAAGGCAGGTGGGATGTGCTCGGTGTTGGTGCCAGCGCTGAAATACCCTTTACCTGGGCAAGGGGCGCTGCGCCTCCCGCGTCAGCCACCGCGCGG
>JANHFX010004658.1:27114-39947 GCA_027560015.1 Chloroceryle amazona
GAAATACACAGGAACTCATTCATCTTGTAACCCAACAGTTGACAGCAGATGCTATCTTTTGCCAAAGATTTTAGTGTAATTAACACCAATTGCCCCATTTTCCTAAATGTTCTAAGACACGAAATACAAAAAAAAAAAAAAATTACTGAAATCTTTTAGTTGAGTTTTGGCAACTCACGATTTCCCAGTGCTATTTTGTCTAACATTCACTCAGGCATACTAGTATTTGCCTTTTCTTCACAAAAAGATTCTGGCATTAAATATGAGAATGAGTTCATCCAGAAAACGGAACAACACACGGATACAGTAAAACCAAAAAGTTAACAGCCTAGACTATAATATACAAGAGGCCCGATTTTCTGTGCTCTGAAGCTACTACATTCATTAGAGAACAGCTGCAGAACACTGAACAAAATATAAGCTTTTACCTTTAATCATTTGTTACATGGACTGCATAGAAATTCTGAGATAACAGTTGTTAGAAGTTGATCTTCTCAACTGAACATTTATTGAAAACCAAAGTATGCTTACACTTACTTGCGTAAGCCCTGAAACCCTGAGATACAACAAACCCAGGGGTTCATTTCTGGTAAATAGAATAGAGACCTCATGCAACATGAATGAAGTTCAAGTCAAAGATGAACACAGCACAGTTATTAAGGAATTTTCTGTGTTCTCATGTATTGAAACACGTCTGCATGCAAAGCTACTAGCAGTTCCTAACACAGAAGTAACAAAGAAACAGATGAAGGGAAAAAAACCCACCAAACCAAACCAAACAAATTCTACATAACAAATATTGAGCATATCTAGTGGGCTAGGCAGCAAGATGTGTCTCTCTAACCAGCCAACCGACTTGCCTAGAGTGCCCAGCACACCTCCAACTTCAGCATGAGCCTCAGTGCCAGGTACCACTGCAGAGCCGGCTGCTGCCTCTTCAAAATGCAAAATCACTTCTTTCCTTAACAGAAGTGCTTGTAAAAACAGAAACACACAGTTCTCCTAATGATGAAAGCTCTAGCTCCTCTGGAAGCCACAAACCCAAGCCACATTTCAAACAGTTAATTATGCCAGTGGACATAATTGTGCTCAATCATGGTCTAATTCCAGGATGAAGTGTAAATATCATCCACTCCAAGAGCATTTAGCATCAGCCTCAAAAATTAGGCGGCATCTACTTTGCTAAGAAAGGAATGATTAGAAACAAATTAAATCTCAAATAATTTCCTGGTGCTTCATGCAACTAAATGACATGCACAACTCAGAAGACTATGCAGGCAGAAAAAGCCAAAGGCTGGCAAACCTCTTTTAGTGTGTTTCAATAAAAGATTCCAAATTCTAGTAAAATAAGGCAAATAAAAAAAAAAAGAGGGATACAACTGCTTCAAACACTAACAGCTTTCTAGATAAGCCACGAACATTTGCAGTTTTAAATGTACTTGTATCTAAGAAAAAAATCATTTGGCAAGAAAAATTGTCAGTCTAACCTCATTTTTTTAGTCTGCTGCTGTTTGTCAGTAAGGGTAAATTCACCCTCGCATACATTTGACTTTAAGCAGTCGTGCTTCCAAGAAAAGTCAAGAAAGAAACCACTCACCAGAGGTGATGCATTTCTTTGGAAAGGATTTTACCATTCACAAAGTTAAAAGAGGCAGCTTCTTTAAATGCTGAAAGGTTTATTAAAGTTGATTTAACCACACATATTCACTTCAATTCAGACTAAGTTTTCAACATGCCAAATTATGAAGACTGGGTGCTTCAGTGCCACAAAATTCTTACTTAGCATCTTCATGGGAGCTTGGGCTGAAGTAGCAAGTTTCTCTCTCCAGAGAAGGTTATTTGGGTTTAATTTGCAACGGTAGATACTTGGATAAAATGTCTTCTGTGCGTAGGTACTTCCCACAGAAAAAAACAAAACAAAACAAAACCAAGCAACTAAAAAAAACCACAAATAAAACAAACAAACGAAAAAAAAACCACCCAAAACCCACCAAACCAAAAAAACCACGAAAACACCCAAAATCCACCAAACCAGAAACCACAACAACAATAAACCCAAAGCAAACCAAAAAAACAAAGTTGGAAAAAAAACCCAAATCCATAAATAATATCAATAAAATAAACCTCAGCACATTTTTATGAACCTTATTCTTTGACTGGTATCTGCTGTTCTAAGCAAGGTGTGGCAATGCTTCTCCCAGAAGTTTCAAGACATTACTTGTCTGGTAGCAAGTTCTATATTAACATGTCACTATCACAAAAATTCCAGGAGATTTTCCATTTGGAAGGACTTGGGATTTGTACTAACAGAGACTAAGGGACTGCAATGAAATTACGCTAAAAAAAAAAAGTGAAGTGTTTGTCATGCTCAAGGCCAGAGGTACTGAAAAACCATCACATCCTCTGCAAGGTTAGTTAGCTATCAATAAGAAGCATGAAATTGATTTGTATAGAGCTGATTAAACCCAGTTGCTTATCTAGTGTCCTGTGATCCCAACACCAGCCCCAGCCACTGTTGTTATTTCAGCCCTCCACCAATCTCCTTTATTCCTCTCCACCACAAAAAAACTAAACTCAGTTCCCTCCTACAGCATTTCCTTTTCTCACACCCAAAGCACAACCCATCTCCTGGCTGCCAGAGGTGGCGGTCCCCAGAAGGTACCGTAAAGGGTCAGTCCCCAAGTCCCCAGACAACAGATGCAAGTAATTGCTAAACAGCAACAAGCCAGGGAAGGTGGAATCAAAGTGACCTTACTGCAGCCACTACAGCCCGACACCCTATGACGCTGAGCTGCAATGCTGCAGGGGGGCAGGAAATGGCCTGCAGAAAAATCATTGTGATTGTCCTTCAGAGTTTCAGTAGAAATGAAAAGGTAGAACCCAAGTTTTCAAAGGCACTTTTTTCCATAACCATCGGTCTGATGCAAAACACATTTTGCACTAACTGGTAGCTCTGAGCAATTCTGCATTCTGAGACAGATGAGCTTTCTGTCAAGACACGTTTGATTTGAAGCATTTACTGTATAGCCACAATTCTTAATATCATTGATAGTTTACTATGCTTTGCATATACAAAAGTCTATTATTTTTGTCCCTTGCATGAAGTATACAAAATCCTTCTCCTTGTAAAAAAAAAAAAGGTTGTAGAAGCAATCAGAAAAGATTCTGCTTGTTTTAAATACAGAATATATCATGACTTAAACTTTGCAATAAGAAAAATATTTTAAGTCTTGATTTCTATGACAGTAAAGCAAAACTGTTCATTTCACCTTATCGTCAAATCTGAACCTTCCCCAGTTCCAAATGATGTGTTTACAGGATGGGCACAGCACTCTTCAGGGAGGACTCATGGGTCAAGCAAGGTTTTTACCAATCGGGATTACAGCCACCACCTCTTCAAAATGTAACTTTCTTCCCCTGAATCCAAACTAATCTAACAAGAGGTCCTTCTCGCTAATAGGAGTTTGAGGGCTTCTAAAAGCATTTCCTGCTCGCTCTTCGATGTCTTTTTTTTAACCCCCTCAACTGCACTGCTCTTGGGAGAATGTTATTTATTTATTTGCCTTTCATCTAGCAGTCCTCTGCTCAGACTCAGCTTCTCGAGTCTCTGAGCCTACAGGCTTTGTCAGGTCCCTGCTGACACAACTCCGGAGGATACTGAGGATAATTAGTGCAAAAATACTTCCTGTGTAGAAAGATAGACCAGGGCTGCATTAATAAGCAATGTCTCATAATGCGGGTAGGTATTTAAAGCGTTGAATCGTGAATGAGCACAAAGCAAGCTTCAGAGGTGTCATGGAGTTTATTAGTGGACTGATAATTACCCTATGGAACCTGATAAGGAATAAGTTTGTTGCAAAACTAGTCCAGCTGATTAAAAAACCTGATCTATATTTTACTGCTAATTGGCTTTTCTTCTTTGCATGAAGACAGAAAAAAACTCAGTACAGAAATGGACAAAGCCTTTACAAAGTGAGTGTGACAGGAATAGTCTGAAGAGGAAAGAGGGAGGAGAAATCATCTTTCCAGTGTTATGAGATACTCATGAGGTTATCCATTTATCATCCATCTGATGACCTGCACAGCCTGATAAAAAACTCTGATTTATTCTATAGATATTTATTATTATTGTAGAGGGGCCAGTCTCTTTTCAGTGGTGCTGTGTGACAGGATGAGAGGTAATGGTCACACAGTGAAACACAGGACATTCCACCTCAACATGAGGAAAACCTTCTTCACTGTGAGAGTGACAGAGCCTGGAACAGGCTGCCCAGGGAGGTTGTGGAGTCTCCTTCTCTAAGGACTTTCAAGACCCACCTGAATCTGTTCCTGTGTGCCCTGCCCTGGGTGATCCCGTGCTGGCAGGGGGGTTGGACTTGGTGACCTCCAGAGGTCCCTTCCAACCCCTGCCGTTCTACGATTCTACTCGAAACCCACCTGGATGCGTTCTTGTGTGACCTAATCTAGGTGATCCTGCTCTGGCAGGGGGTTTGGACTGGACGATCTTTCGAGGTCCCTTCCAAGCCCTAACAGTCTGTGAAATAACAGGGGGGGTGGAGTGGGTATTACTTGCCAGATTTGATCAGACACAAACTATGTAGCAATAGAAAAACCAAAACCAAACAAAACCCACAACACCCAAACAACAAACACTGCAGGTTTTCCTGGAAACTTAAATTTAGTTAATGACAGTAAATTAATTCCCAGAAAGAAATTAGGATGGCGACAATTAGGAAACATGCACAAAAGTATGTGGACCTGTTAGCAGACACAGGAGGTCCAGACACACATCCTTTTATCTAGCAAAGACACTGCTTTTCCTTTTGGTATAAAGCAATGTGTTTGGCTTCTGGAACATGAATTTTGGAAGGTTTGTGCTACCCCTTTCTAAGACATCACCAAAGCTGTACTTTGAATTCCCTTAAAGGAAACAAAAATTTGCACATGTATTAGGAGACAGAACTTCACCTGATGACTTTGAATGCTCTCTTATAGTGGGCTTTGGTGTCTTTTTTGCAAGTTATTTTTTGCAACGATTATTAGAGGACTCAAAACTTGGGACTTGGCTTTTCCCTCCTGGTCTGGGAATGTATAAAGAAGCTTCCTCCATATCACAGTCACGGGTGTTGCATCAGACTCAACAGGTAGCACTTGACAAGCAAATTACTGCCCCAGGAAGCAATACATTATCTAAAGTGTGGATTACAGGCTGTTAACTTACCTCTGGCTGGGCTTCAGCAGCATCAAGGCAGTTTAGCTCTCACCAGAGGGTTAAGCATCTGAAGAGCTAATGTGCTATGAAAACATTCAAAACTTGTTTACTTCAAAGTATGAGTTTCTGCCTCCTCTACCAAGTTGCAAGGACCTCACAAGCATTTGGTATCAGAGACACTCCTGTTTGCATGGCTTTAGCCGTGATCCTAGACCTAATAAAGACATCCTATCAATTAATTACAGGAGCTCACCAATAGCACTGCAGGGGTGATGCTCACAAAACCAGGCAACCATCAGTGAGGAACACCACACCCTGGGGGAAAGCTCAGCTACTGGTTGACTGAGAAGGTACCATGTCAATGCTTCATTCGACACCCATGCCCAGAAAGGACCACCAGATAACTGCTGGCTCTGCTGGATCAGCAGCTCTGGGGGAATTTACACTGCTTGTGCAAAAGGCAGAAATGCAAACCAGGTCCTTACAAGTGTATAAACTGCAATTTTACAGCACTCTGCCCAGCCTGGAGTAGATTTAATAGTACTATTAATGCCGCCATAAGTCAGACCAACTCTCAGAAGGCATGGTGTAAAGCTTGTAAAGCTTGATATTGTTTTTCAGGAAAACAAATTGCTTCTGTGGTAACAAAGGGATCTATTAATTTTGCTGGCCCCTTCCATCTTCTCCTGCCAAAAAACGTACACAAAGCACACACTGAACCGACTCTTCATTGCCAGTGTATCCAACTGCTTTAGAGTGTTTAAGGGAAAGGGGCTTGGAAGGGAAGTAGGACTTCTGCCTCAGAAAATTAGTGGATAGATGCCAATTAAAGATAAGTAAATGTACAAGACTGAACAAAAATATTATTCTTACCAGTTATATTAAATTCTCTATTGAGTAGACTGCTCACCCTGTAAAGCAGGACTACTACTTCAAGCTACTGCTTCTGAATAATTCATACTTCAACTTTGTAGCAGATTCATTAATATTCCTTTGCACGTTCATTGAAAAATTAAAAGCAAATAAAAAAAGATAAACACATGACGTTGGACTAGAAATAGTCATTCAGCCTACACACTGGCTACCATTAAAAAAACCCAGTGTTCTGTTCTGTTTGATAAACACACTGGAGGGTCAACACCTACAGTGTGGTAAACTGTGCTCTTTTAAAAAAACCTAACAGACTCAGATAAATTGTTCTGAGGAATGTCTTGGTTACTACCAGCTTCCATACAACCTGAAACCATAGTTAAACTCTGACAGCATCTGGGGTCTTGTCTACGTGGTGTGATGCAACAGTTTCACATCATGTAAAAATGTCCAAGGGATCTCTGAACGAGGTCCTCTGCCCAGCCTCCTTTGCCAGGTGACAGCATCTCACGAGGCCACTGACAGCCCCTGACGAGTCCAGACAGCTTAGGCTTCTCCGCATTTTATCACAATGCTGCTTGCAGGACAAATGCAACATATACGTTCACTAGCTGAATCTTTTTAGGTACTATCCATATCTTCCAAAGGAATTGCTATTTACAAGTCAAGTAAATATCTGAGGCACCAAGGTAAAATTTTGAGTTCAAGCATCCTTCTTCCACTTATGTTGATCAAAACTGCTACACTGCTACAAATAGATAAACAGCAAGTAGCTGGTAGTTTATCAACAGAACCTATTTCTCATTTCATAGACCAGATTTCTCAAGGTGCAGTTTGAGGAGAAAAAAGCCAAAAAGCAATCAAAAAAGCTGACACTTGAACAGACTGCAGCTTATGAAGTGGAATGAATACATTTTGCAACTCAGCACCTTCATCAATAGCCAGATATTTCCTAGCCTAGACACCCTCCTTGGCAGACACCACTTTGTCTTCCAGTGCTGCACCCATGCCTGACCAAGAGCAGGAATGGAGACAGAGTGGGATTCCTTCCTCTGCTACGAACATTGGCTGATGTGTATTAAACCGCAAGACAATCAGATGAAAAACAAGGTAATGACCAAACACTGGTTATTAATTATTTCTGCCTTACCTGCCTCTGTACTAGGAACTCTAATCAGTTCTATGAAGATACAATGGGATCATGCTCTGTCATGAACAGTTTGGGTGCCCTTGTAACCCCAATGAGGCCACATACTCACCTGGAGAGTAACTTAGAAGCATAGAATCATACACTATTTTAGATGGGAAGGGACTTTCAAGGCCATCCAGTCCAACTCCCCTGGAGGAAGAAGGGACAGCTGCAACCAGAGCCCCAGCCAACCTCACCTGGAATGGTTCCAGGGATGGGGCATCAACCACCTCTGGGCAACCTTGGGCAGGGTCTCACCACCCTCAAGTGTAAAAAAGTTCTTCCTTCTCTCTAGTCTAAACCTCCCTCTTTTAGTTTAAAGCCATCAGCCCTTGTTCTATCAAACAATTTGTGGTTACACAGTTTCCTTAAAATGACACTAAACCTGAACCAAATTAATGGAACATCTAAAATCAAAACATTGACTGATGAAGTCCAAAACAGACAACACGGCTACAAAGGTTTATTGAATATCAAGTCGCAGAAGTGGGGAAAAGAGAGATGTGTAAATCAATAGAACATGATTAAGTATGGACCATCTCTCCCCTGGCCTTTCACAGCTGATTTGCTCCTGTTACAAGCTGAGCAGCAGGGCAGGCTCCCATCCCACCTCACCTCACCAGTGAGGCTGCAGTTGTTAGGAAGAGATTCTCCAGCAGGGAGAAGTTACTTCCTTTGAAGGTGCACATGCCCTGTAACTCACTCTTCTCCCAGAAGTTTTCCAAGAGGTCCAAGATGGACTTACACTACCTCCCTAACACTTGTTCTAGCCCTCCCTTATCCAGAAGGCATACTAATCACACTGACCTTGATTACGATGAGCCCTGTCTCACTTCTGAGATTACACTGGTTATTAAACCAGAGCCTGTGCTGTTAACCTGGGCAGAAGCAATTATCAAATGCTGTGTATTAGACACAACTGCAGCTGATCCTAAAATGGATAGAACAACTGTGAGAAGTTTTGAAACTTGCCAAGAGCATCACCTGAATCAACCAAGTAGAGTGGAGGCAGAGCTTGGGTGATCCAGCTCAAGCGCCTCTGCAACAGACCCCTGAGGCCATACAAACAGGACACTGTAACATGTGGGATGGGAAAAGACTAGGAAGCACGGGACAGCAGGACAAATAAGGCGGAGACTAGCAGGAACCTCCACACTTACAGCCTCAACCGCCCACATCTCCTGGTGAGAGGAAGTGGGACAGAGTGTGTCCTGCAACGAACAAGGGAGTCATGATCTTAATGTCAATACTTAACATTGTCCTAAGGTCATCTTAATGTCAGTGTTAATTGGGTGGGGTAATACCTAGTGATTCAGCTGGTTCCTCCTTTTTATTCTTAAGTGTATGAATCAAAGGTCATACACCAAGTTCTCCTGGAAAGGAAGGGGAACCGACACCATCTTACATCAATAAATGAAGCCCTCACCTCCTCCTTTGGTGATTCACTGTCTACGTTCCACTGTGAAACAAGCCTCAGACTGATCCTCAACCCACTAACTGAGGCATTAACCAACATACTTAGTACAGGCAACTACATGGGATAAACACACGTTGCTCTTTTAGGGTGCCTCTTGATCAAAACATGATAACAGCAAATAGTCTTTTCAGGGACTAGTGACTAATGCTTCTTCTTCCAAAAACAAAATAAAAAAAATAAAATAAAATATCTTTCTCCTAAGGTCTGTAACAACCCTGAATGGAATAACATATCAAGTCTATTCTCAGAAGTGCTTCTTCAAGATATTTTGAGAGCAAGACATGGACATACCAGGGAAAGCAATTCCATAATTACCAAATTTCAGTGGGACTCAGACCCTGCAGTAAATGAGCAGATGCCATTGTATCAAAGCTAGAAATTCACCATCTATTCATCCATAGGTCTTACCTTAGTTGTCTTTTCTTTAGAATATAAATTGTGGCATGATGCATAGTTACAGTTCTCAACTGAATGCACAGAAAAAATATGGCAGCTACTTGTACAGCACACACAGAGGCAAAAAATCAAGAGGACTTACAGGCTCAGTCAGTTCTGGCAAGCTTGCTTGGTAGGTGAGAGGTCTACAGTCACGAGTGTTATTCACCAAGATGCAAGGAAGAAACATTGGTCCCAAATCATCCCCATCGAGCACATCCACAGTCAGGGTGGTTGTACTTGTCCTTCGTTCATTCAGATTTTGGGCTCGATCCTGTGGAGCAAACGAGTTATATTTGGTGAGACTTTCTGAATTCAAAATCTACAAGAAATGTTTGAAGTTAAAGCTCAGGGCAAAACATGTAAGTGCAATAATTATCCAGGTTGTAGGAAACAGGTAACTACAGAAAATTCATCCTCAGAGCTACAGCCTTAAAGGCTGAGAAATACAGTTATGAGGTAAAAGTTTCTTGAATTAAGACATACCGAGACATCTATCACCCAGAAATAATACAATCTTTAGACATTCATTCTCAGGCAATGTGTGAAGACACATGTCTTGTCAAAGCTATAAAAATGCAGCCTATTTAAATGAGAGAATAAGTCCCTCATACCTTATAATCTGAAATACCTTCTTACGCTGCCTTGTGTATCTCTACCAAATGCTGTCTATTAAGTAAAAGAACTTTCACCTGCAGAAATGGAAAGCAGCAGCAGTAGCTACTTCTCTAATTGGCAGTGAAGAGGCCCTGGACAGTAACGCTCAATCTACCTCTGCACACTATAATTTCAGAAAGATTTAGCACCTCCCTTTCCTCCCCCATCCCCCTGCAAAAACCCCAGCCAGAGGACAGCAACGAGATTCCTCCAAGATCTCCAAACCGTACTCCACGAGAAGCCGATTTGTCTAGAAAATGAGCTACAGTGCTCATGTTTTAAAAGGCTGAAGAACACTTCTGTCCACAATAAAGCAGCAACTTCTTCATTGCCTCCCTTTTTCTTTACAGGCGGTACAGAATATTTTGCAGTCCACTTGGTTCCTGGAATCACTTTATATTTACAGTTATTAAATATGGGAATTTCTGTATTTAGCTTTCTTTGTGACCAATGACGAAAACCAACACCAGCTACAAGAAGTGGCATCTTAAACTTTTTACATTCCCCCATCATGTGCCTTTAAGTAATACTGGATCAAATCACAGAATGATTAATTTCATAGAATCATTCCAGTCGGAAAAGACCTTCAAGATCATCAAGCCCAACCATTAACTTGATACTGTCAATCTCACCACTAAAACTGTGGTTTTAGCACCACATCTCCACAGCTTTGAAACCCCTCCAGGGCTGGGGACTCCACCACTGCCCTGGGCAGCCTGGGCCAGGCCTTGACAGCCCTTGCAGGGAAGACATTTTTCCTCATGTGCAACCTAAACCTCTTCTGGTGCATCTTGAGGCCATTTCCTCTTGTCCTGTCACTTGTTCCTCAGGAGAAGAGACTGATAATTTCACGTAGTATCGATAAACAAGAAGCAGTCACTGCTAAGTGTAATCTGTGGAACATGAGTGTGATTGAAAAGTGCACGCAATAGAAAGAATTACACGGAGCCTGACACGTTTTGTAAAATGAAAAAAAAAAAAAGGAGGCATATGGCAAAGTCCTAAAAAAACTGGGCTATAGAGCTTAATTAGAGCCTTTCTTTCAGATACAGTTTCTGATCTGTGAGCACTCAAAATCTTAGCAAGCTTGGTTGCCATTTGGGTACGTTTGTGAAATCACATGGCTGCACAAGACATTTCAATCGTGTAAAGCTGCCCCATTGTGTATGAACTTGATACAGAAGCTGTCAGAACAGCTTTAATCCCAAACACAGTACCACAAAGGTGACAACTGACCACATATGGACATATATTTCAAGGAGCAAACAAGTTAGTATGAGATTGCTTGGCAGTAGAGGCACCATGGATCCCAAGCTGTGCCTCCACCAGTTGCTCCCGCAGCAGGACAGCCTTCCATCCTCACCCTTTCCTCTTCTCCTGGAACAGGTCACCTGCTCAACTACCCTGCTACTTACTTAGGAGCTCATGAAACCCATGGCTCTGACAACAAAGGAAAAAGCTGTGAATATGCAGTGGTGATCTCCAGAATAAATTACTGTTAAAACCCCAGAACAAATCACTTCTGAGCCCTCCCGCAATCCTATTCAAGAAATCAGCAAGTTATGTCAGAGGTAAACCAACTTGTTCTGAGAGCCAGGAAGCATCTTTAGATATATCTAAGTGCAAAAACCACCGAGCCTCTTCTATTGGGGGACTGCTGAACATGCCACAAAATACGTAGGAAAGTGGACTGTAAAATATATCTACAACTCTGTATCAGAAAGCTGACAGTAATATAAATGCATGAATTGAGGAGCAAGTGCTGTGTAAAGTCACTTCAGAGGATTCTCATTTTCCCACAAATGAAGCAGTGTCACAACAGAGGTAAAGAACAGCAGAAATGTTTTCATTTCAGCTATTACCACAAGGACGAAAAGGGAAAAAAGCTTTCACAGCCCTCAAGGGCACCAAAAAAAGTCTTCTCTGATGACAGATATATTAGATACAGTTTAAACACCACTTTTCTTCTCAGTATGCATCATCCGCTGCCAGCCACCCTGTAAAAACCCTCTACACACACTTGCAATAGCAGTTGAAAGAAAAATCCCCTCTTCATAGAAAAATGCGTTTCAAACCTGAAGGATACAACTAAATTGTATCCATTAAACTCATCTGAGATCAAATTAGCATCGCGACATTTGTTAGAAAACGATCACTTAATGACACCAGAATGCACTTTTCTGCATGGGCTATACTTCAAATTTGCAACTTGTTCCTTGTGCCAAAAAAGGTTGTCTTGTTACACACCCTGAGCATGCTTTTTTAACCAGTAATAACATGTCTGAGCTTTCAATGACCTAAATAAATCTTGTTTAAGATCTTCAGGAGAAGAGTATTATCAAGCCTGCTATTTCAGTGAGACTGTTCCTTTCCCTGGAAAAATCTAAATTTGCAAATTTAAAACTCACCTAAATCAGTGGCATAATTGGTCCTTAAAAGATCTGTACTTACATTTGCTTGAACGATGACAAAATAACGAGTCTTTTCTTCATAATTTAGTCTTTCCCGCAGAACTACTGCTCCAGACAGAGTGAGAGGAATATCAAAAGTCCTGTTGGAAGTCTGCAAAAATTAAAACAGTACGGGAAAATTGAACATGCTTCAAAATCAAAACACGCTTCAGACAGGCTGCGATGAGATGGGCGATTGGACGGCACACCAAAACTTGCATCTGCTTTCCAGGTTAGAGTTTTCCAAGTATGCTCGCCAGCTGATTTACTCCGGAAGAACCACACAACAATCAGTCTGGAACAGAATGCTCTCTGATTCGTTGTATACACATTATTACTTCCAACCACAGACAAAAGTCTACCTAGCCTGCTTCTGGAATATCTGTTGCGCTGAATTTGCAGGGGTGTGCTCAGAAAAGCTTTCCCTAGTTGTCAGCTGAGTGTTCAGCTCTTGAGTTTCCACAGTTCTGCTTGCCTTCAGCTCTTTTTTCCTCACTGCTGCAGAAAGCATCAGGCACTAGCGATTAAGAAATCCACATCATT